>OX384033.1:35600943-35795943 GCA_947534325.1 Agonum fuliginosum | reverse complement strand
AACATTGTCCACCGAGAACCAAGACAAAGATCGAGGTTGGACGACACGTCGTGAGCTCAAAAAACAAATTCACCACGTATTGACATAATATTTTTTCTACAATCGCCAAATTTTTATAATAAATGGAAAATATGTCCATTGCTACAAATTTTTGATATTGCTTCAAATTGACAGGAGTATAAGTGAGAATTTTGTGCTCTATCACGTCATAAAATAAAAATTTCAATTATTTCCGGTGTGGTGATTTCCGGAAACTTTTGTTAAAAAGCGCTTTGTTCTGTGTTAGATTCCGTCGAGAAAGCTTTTGTTGCGGTTTATTTTGAAGTGAATTAATAGATTCCCTGTACTATAAAGCCGGGAAAGTAAAAAGTGTGAATAAAATTGATTTACCAAACGCATCTAAAATATTATTTTGCGGACTCCAAACTGTTCGCAAAGTAATGATTTTATATAGTACTAAAAATAGTTATTTGTGAACGAGGCTCAAAAATTCTCGAGGACACTAAACACAATTTCGCACGCGTGTTATATATATATATATATATATATATATATATATATATATATATATATATATATATATATATATATATATATATATATATATATATATATATATATATATATATATATATATATGGGCAACTAACCTACCGCCATACTCTACTTACTCTTTTTACTATAATATAGGTAGATACTCACAAATATATTTTAGTTATTTTGTTAAATTGTCAAAATAACAAGGAAGTAAAAAAGAAACACACGAAATTGTTGCATTTTCGTCGTGAAACACACGTTGTTTTACTATTTTCAGGTTATATAAACTTGAAATGTCAAACGGGAAAGAAATCGCGAATCTCTCTAATGTTCGCTGGTGTAAATCCACCTCTCTTCTCGACCAATCAGATTCAAGCATATCATCGTCCTATCTTACTCAACGCTATGTTCTAAGCTGACATCAAGTATAATAATAATAATTTAATTTCTAAATAGCACCATGTACAGAAAGAAATTACATATTTTTAAACAATTGTAGTATTGATATTTAAAATTTAAAATGTATATTTATTAAGATTTAGATATTATGACGGCAGAATATAATCATTTAGGCCAATGTGTCAAAATCATAATTAGTAAACAAACAAATCCAAATCCGTCATGCTGACCCTGAACATTATGGGACAATAAAAGTTTTGGTGGACAAAAAATATATTTTCGCTTATTACAAACATTTTAAAATAACAAAGTTTCTAACTATTATTCATTAAATTAAAGTTAAAAGTCTTAATTATAATATTTACCATTTTATTGTCAATAATTAATTTTATAGGTACGTTCGAATGGGGCTCAGGCAGCAGCGGCAGCGATCATGCTCAATTCTTAGACATCAAAAAGTTTTTAAAAATTGCTCAAGAGGAAGATCTCCTCGTGATAGTCCGTCCAGGTCCTTACATCTGCTCCGAATGGGAATTTGGTGGTTTTCCGTCTTGGCTTTTACGTGAACCCGATATTAAAGTCCGTACATCAGACGAGAAGTTCATGAAACACGTGACACGCTACTTCAACGCACTCTTGACCCTTTTAGCGGCACTTCAATTTACCAAAGGAGGGCCAATCATCGCATTCCAAATTGAAAATGAATATGGTAGTACTAGATCAGGAAATAACCCAACAGATAAAGCCTATTTATTAGCTCTTAAAGATATGATGCGTTCAAATGGAATAGTGGAACTACTTTTTACGTCTGATTCACCGACAATGAGCGGAGATACGGGTGCTCTACCGGGCGTATTGCAAACAGCAAATTTTCAAAACAATCCAGAAATTGAGTTTAAAAGATTAAACGAATTACAACCTGACAAACCATTAATGGCGATGGAGTACTGGACAGGATGGTTTGATCATTGGTCGGAAGAACATCACACACGAAATACTAGTGTTTTTGAAACTATTTTAAGGCGAATTTTAGAATATCCTGCTTCTGTTAACATGTACATGTTCCATGGGGGAACCAATTGGGGATTTCTAAACGGGGCTAACATTGGAGATGGAAGTACAGATAATAAAGGTTTCCAACCAGATACTACAAGCTACGACTATGATGCACCCTTGACTGAAGCTGGCGACTATACGGATAAATATGTTCTAACTCGCGATTTGATTAGTCGATTAAACCCAATTCAAACTCGTTTACCAACACCACCTCATTTAATTTCACGGGTGGCTTATCCAAGTGTCACTATAACTCATAAACTTACACTTCAAGATATAGAAAAGAAAGTAACAAAAATTAACAGCCCTGAATTATTGCCTATGGAAAAACTTCCAATAAACAATAACACTGGACAGCAATACGGTTACATTGTTTATAAAAAGAAAAATATTGACATACCAGCTAATTCAGTTTTGAAAATATCTGGAAGAGTTTGTGACACTGTAATGGTGTTAATAAATGGAATATTGATTTCCAAACCATTGTTAACTAATAGTGATTTGAATGGCTTTGGTTATTGGAGACTAAAAGACTCAACTTTAAATCTCGGTCCAAATGCATTTGAAAGCGCAACTTTAGAACTTGTTGTAGAAAATTGGGGTCGTAATAATTTCGGTAAATTACCTCAGTTTGTACAATTTAAAGGTTTGTGGCAAGGTCCTGTGTCTATTAATTCACAGGTATTATTCAGTTGGGAGATTTTCCCTCTGGAATTTAGAACGAAATGGATTGAATCTCTATGTGCTGGCAATACTTGGAAGCCTTATTTAAAACAGAATAATATGGTGGGCCCGGCCCTGTATCGGGCGAAGTTCACGGTCAGCGAACCAACAGCAACAGATACTTACATCGACATGCGGCAGTGGACCAAAGGATTCGTCGTCGTCAATGGGTTTGTGTTGGGCCGTCATGCCATCATTGGACCGCAACTAAGCCTTTACCTCCCAGCCTCATTTTTGAAGCAAGGAGAGAACACAATTCTCGTTTTTGAACACTTTAAACCAGCGAATAAAATTAGTTTTCTTGCTAATCCTGTATTTTTGTACTAAAACCTTCCTATGAATGCGGTTGGTCTTTTAATTTTAAGAAAATTATTATATTTAGAATGATTTATTCACATGAAAATAAATATACCTATCTATTTTCTTTATTTATAAGATAATTCACTCTCAGCACAGCAATTATTATCCCTTTATAAATTTAAATTTTATTTTTTTAATATTTAACGTTTTTGAAGCAAGGAGAGAACACAATTCTCGTTTTTGAATACTTTAACCAGCGAATAAAATTAGTTTTCTTGTAGATCCTGAATTTTTAGTATAGTAACTATACTTGATTTAAAAACTAGGAGGACATACTTGAAGTTGTGTCGCTGAACTAACGAACTAATCAACTTACGTTGGAGTGTCCTAATATTTTTATTATTAAATGTTTTCTAATGCCGGAGTAAGCAAAATTTGACACTGCTGCAGACCAATTAAAATAATTATTCGTGGTTTTTCGTGTTTTTAAATCAAGACTAATTTTTTGTGCTTGTGCCGAAACATTTCATTTTTTTGTCACAAAAAGATTCATTTTTACCTCTCGCCACTCATATCTGTAAGAGAGGTATTGTAATCATGCTAAAATTTCGATAGTGAGTTTTCAATGGATAAGCACGTTTTGAGGTCCCTAGAACACGATTTTGATAATTTCGCGATGATGTCTGTGTGTATGTGTGTGTCAGTGTGTCAGGATGGATGTTGGAGGTACGATAACTCAAATACCACTGAACAAAAAAATTTGAAATTTGGTATACAATATTCTGACACCCTAGATTAGATCTGATTAGATTTTGGTGTTGATCGTGCAACCGGAAGTGGTAGTTTCTTAAAGATCTGAAGAGTTTTTCTGGAATATTCTCAAAATTTATGAATTAATAGGAATTTTTTAAATAAAATTGTATACTAAATGTTACTATCTACAATATGTATTCAAAACGTTGTTTCTATCTAGCACCATTTTCCAATTACAAGAAGTTAAAAATTCTACAAATTTGTTACAATTTTGATTTATCTGCCTACCTATGGAAATATTTGAGTGTTAATGTCATATGAATTTTTGACTTTTTGGCAAATTGAAATGGAAAATATAAAATGTCATTTAGTATTTAGAAGGTCATAATAAACTTTAATAATATTATAAAAACTACAATTCCCGAATTCCCTTCTAGTACAATGGTATATTTGTGAGTAAGTACTACCTACATAATATATACTTATATTAGAAAAATAAAAATAGTAGAGTATGGCGAGAGGTTATGTGTTGGCCACATCGGATTTTTAATTTTAATTTCAATTAAAAACAATACAAAATCAATAAAATTGTCATACATTGTAGTCATAGCAATGTAACGGGAAAATTGTCATTTGAACAATCCCTAGGGCATTTTTACAAATTTTCCCGATATATTTTGTACGTCATTGGTCAGAATTTAAAAAATTGAAACAAATGTTTGGTTTAATTAATATGTGGAAAATAGTCTATGTTAAAAACTAAATATCAAACAATAGTGTACCTAGGTTGCGAAATGACTGTTTAGCGCATAGACAAGAGATATAAAAAGGAAATTATTTATGATGCTGTTGGGGTAGAGCGGAAAAGTTGCCTCTATACATAAGTAACTTCTGTTCAAAATTTCACTACCCTAGGATAATGTCTTCAGTTCTGGCAAGGGACGTGAAATTTCAAAAATTTAGTAAAAACACAAACAATTTTTTTTTTAAATTTTTCAAATGTCACAGCACTTTGCGGTAGTGTGCAAAAGTTGCCCCTATGTATGTTTAATTACTGTGCAAAATTTTACGCCCCACGGAATAAATATTAGTTAAATAATGAAAAAACAGTGTATTTGTCGATTTTTGGGTAATTTCAGGCTCCTTGCCAGAACAGAACATATTGTCCGTG
Organism: Agonum fuliginosum; assembly: GCA_947534325.1. Lineage (NCBI taxonomy): Eukaryota > Metazoa > Arthropoda > Insecta > Coleoptera > Carabidae > Agonum > Agonum fuliginosum. Next base: position 35,791,004 of record OX384033.1, on the reverse strand, counting down.
GGGCGTAAAATTTTGCACAGTAATTAACCATACATAGGTGCAACTTTTGCACACTACCGCAAAGTGCTGTGACAATTAAAAAATGACAAAATAAAAAAAAAATTGGCGATTTTTGAAATTTCATGTCCCTTGCCAGAACAGAAGACATTATCCTAGGGTGGTGAAATTTTGAACAGAAGAAGAACTTTTCCGCTCTACCCCAAAAGCATAATAAATAATTTCCTTTTTTCGATATCCCCTAATATACAGGGTGTTCATTTTAAATGGCGCACCATTGCTATCTCGAGAAGTATAAGAGCTACGAAGTTGGTTAAATTAGCAAACAATTTCTATTTTATATGACTACTTTAATGAACGCAACAAAAAATTTTTTAGACCAGTGGTTCTCAAACTACGAGGTGCAATTTTCTTATTTCAAATAGGGACCTATTTTTTTTATTCGTTTATTCGATTCAATATTTTTTTCTGAATTCAACGAGATATTAGTTTCATACCTTTGCATTACAAAAACATGAGAAAAATGCTAAAGAAAAAAATGGCGGGTGCCTGTAATGGACACGTGTTTCGGCCTTATTTGGTCTCATCAGTGTAGTATAACGGTTATACTAGAATCTTTTTCACTAACAATTAATATGAAACAAAATGTTCAATTGTTTTCTTCCACAGCACTCTTGTAACAATATAGATTTTAATTGAATTATCATAATTTTTTCTCATGTTTTTGTTATGCAAGGGTATGAAACTAATATCTCGTTGAATTCAGAAAAAAAACTGAATCGAATAAGCGAATAAAAAAAATAGGTCGCCATTTGAAATAAGAAAGTTGTACCCCGTAGTTTGAGAACCACTGGTCTAATTTTTGTTTTGTTACGTTCATTAAAGTAGTCATATAAAATAGAAATTGTTTGCTAATTTAACCAACTTCGTAGCTCTTATAGTTCTCGAGTTAGCAATGGTGCGCAACTTAAAATGAACACCCTGTATAGACAGGAATCTCCTATCCCATTACGAAGACTATAAGAACAAGAACTAAACAACAACATAGAAACTAAGGAGCATTAAAACGATTAAAACCAACAAAACCAAATATTTAACATTATTTTTAAATTTATTTTTATTGTATCGTGCAAAAAATGTAAGCATCACGGACGTTAAGTGCATTTTGTATCGGTTTCGGATAATATTGGAATCCTATAAACATTATCCTCAACCGGTAAACTGCACTTACCGCTCTAAATACAAATATACTATTTAAATAACATTATTTATATTTAGAATGATATTCGGATAAACCGCGGGGAATTTGAATATTTCTTATGCGCGCATGCAGTTTTCTGCGCATAATATACATAATATTAGAGTTAGAGCTAAATTCAACGTTGATGTTGATAAACAGTGAACTCAGAACTCACGTGTTCATAAGAGTGTCCAGTGCCACGAAAGTAAAGTTAATTCGGTATTGTGTCGCGAATATTGTATATTGTTGTTGATTACTGTTGTTGATAATCTCAATTAAGTTAACCAACCATCAAATCTAATTAAATTTGTTTTAAATAAGAGCAACTATTAATAATAGTGCGAGTAATAGTGCCATTTATTTTATGATATTGTATTGAAATTTTTTAAGCAATAAGCAAAGACACAAAATGATAAAGTATCTCCCAAAATTCATCTATAAAAGAAGAAGATTATGCATATTTCCATTTTTGTTCAGTATAGTTTATTTGGTAAGTACCTACATGTAAAATATCGAATCGAACTCATGACAGCAATGTTATTTCTACGTTTGACAATTTGATATTCAATATTAACTTAAAATTTAAGTGGAAGCGGTACAGCTTTTGAATAGTTAAGCCGCGTTCACAGTTCGAAATTTGGTGTAATTCGTATCACTGAAATTAATTAATTAACTTGATTGTTCACAGTTCGAAATTTCTTTCTTGATTTGTGTGTTGACTGTTTGTTTTTGTTGATGAAATAAAAACGTGATAAAGAAAAATGAAAACAAAAGGAGATTTTGTGGGTATAATAGACGAATCTACAACAAATGAATTTGTCAGGGGGCAGCTGTCAAAATGGTCTTTTATATTAACTTTAAACGTAACTCAACATAATACTATTTTTTCTCAACTATTCGAGTGCACCGAATTACCATGAATCGTGGAATACTAGGTTATATTGTCATGGTTTTAGTTTGACACACATGCGGCGCGCGCGCGCCAGAAGTGTTGCCAACTTAAATCGAAACTTGTCACCATCTAGTAGTCCAATATTTATTGGCGCTCTGACTCGGCGCTGGGTGTACATATTTCAGTATAACCTCCAAATTAATTAATTAATTAGTTTTTATTCAATAAAATTAATGAATACACATTATTGTATAAATGACAGCTTTAGCTTTATTCACAAAACATAACCTTATTTTAGTTCGCATCAAATTTTAAATTAATAAAATGCGTGAGTGTTAAACGAACTGCATTCGCAGTGACATCTGCTATTTTCTTAATTGAAATGAGATATAAGTACTTTACGGAACAATTTTCTGTTTATAATATTATATAAAAGATTTATTCATATACATACTATACACCGCAAAAATGATCAAGTACCAAACCGTTATTAATTTAACACGAAACAATCAATTAATATCAACTAATTTATTCATTCTTTTGTATACCCAGATTGCAAAGATCATGTGGGGCGCCAATTGTGAATATACATTGTACGAATATTACACAAGCAACGGGACCGTTACTGGACTACAAGACACAGAACCGTATTTCACACTCAACCGCAGAAGTATCACTTTGTATAGTGGCTCTATCCACTACTTTCGGGTGCCGCCAGCGGCTTGGCGGGATCGGCTGAGGAAGGCGAGGGCGGCAGGGTTGAACGCAGTGGAAACTTATGTGCCTTGGAATCTGCATGAACCACAACCAGGTGAGAAAATACGTTCAATGTGCAATCAAATCATTTAAGTGTCAAAGATAGTACTTTAATCCTTTGTCAAGCAAGTTTATCAAGAATTATTTTATTATAACATGAATTATGAAACAGGAAGAAATTTTCAAAAAATATTATAATAAGTAATTTATAGTACATTTTTATTACGAGTAAATAGTTTATTTCTACATATTTTATTTGAATCTACTACAATTCTACAAGTAATTCTTTACACAACGTCTAGTAAATGGAGTAAATGTCCGGTGTTCATAATCCATTTCAATTATGTAGTTCTAATAAAATATGCTACTTAAAAGTATATTGCATAACTGGTAGGTATCCCTTAATGTTGCGAATTTTTCGGCACATCTTGTAATATAAGTACCCACAATTCAATTGTTTCCCGAAGTAAGTATAGTAGCACACTCTACAGTGTTGATTGTGGTTGCAGGTGTATTTGAATGGGGCACTGGTGAAAGCGGCAGTGACTTTGCTAAATTTCTGAACATAGAACAGTTTCTAAAAATTGCCCAAGAAGAAGACTTGTTTGTCATTGTCCGTCCGGGTCCATACATTTGTGCCGAGTGGGATTTCGGTGGTCTACCAGCTTGGCTTCTACGTGAACGCAACATCAAAGTCCGCACATCAGACGAGAAGTTCATGAAACACGTTAGACGCTACTTCAAGGAACTCTTGCCTCTGTTAGCTAAATTCCAGTTTACAAACGGTGGTCCGATTATTGCATTCCAAGTTGAAAATGAGTACGGTAGTACTTTATCATACGATAAAGATTATTTATATTCCCTTAGAGAATTAATGGTTATGAATGGAATAATTGAGCTTTTATTCACATCCGATAACGTAGTATATGATTATTGGGGCGCGATTCCAAAAGTACTACAAACTACTAACTTAAATTTCTATCCAGAGAAATCGTTAACTAAGTTACTAGAACTACAACCTGGTAAACCACTTATGGTTATGGAATATTGGTCTGGATGGTTTGACCATTGGTCAGAAAAACATAATACTAAAAGAGTTGAAACGTATGTAGAAGTTTTAATAAAAATTTTAGAGTATCCTGCATCTGTCAACTTATACATGTTCCATGGAGGAACAAATTGGGGATTCTTGAACGGGGCTAATTTTGATTATGGAAAAAAGAATGAAGGATACCTGCCAGATACTACCAGCTATGACTATGACGCTCCTTTAACTGAAGCCGGTGACTACACAGACAAATATTATCGCACTAGGGATATAATTAAAAGTTTGAACTTCTACAAGAATTGTAACATACATTTACCACCTCTGCCTCCATTAGATCGTCGTATAGCCTATCAAAGTGTTTATGTCACAGAAAAACTTTCATTCCAGGATTTCGTACTTCAAGTTGTTGATAACGTTCACAGTCCGCATTTAAAACCCATGGAAGTTCTATCTATTAATAACAATGTTGGACAACAATATGGTTACATAGTTTACAGAAAGACACATATTAATATTGCACCTAATTCAGTATTAAAAATATCTGAACAAGTGTGTGATACTGTAATGGTATTATTAAATGGTGTTTTGATATCCAAACCATTGCGAAATAATACCGATTTAAATGGTTTCGGTTATTGGATATTGAAAAATTCAACTTTAAATCTCGGTCCACAAGCTTATAAAGACGCAACTTTAGAATTAGTTGTAGGAAACATGGGTCGAAATAGTTTCGGCCTGTTAAACCAATTCATACAATTTAAAGGTTTATGGCAAGGTCCGGTTTTAATCAATGAACGAGAATTGTCAGACTGGGATATTTTCCCTTTAGAATTTAGAACAAAATGGACAAATGCTTTAGACGGTTGGAAAATTTATGAAAACAGTAATAATCCTGTAGGTCCAGCCCTGTACCGAGCTTCATTGATAATCGACAAGCCCCGAGATACTTACATTGATATGCGAGAATGGACCATGGGAATTGTCATCGTTAATGGATTTGTGTTAGGCCGTCACGCAATTATTGGTCCACAGTACAGTCTTTACCTTCCAGGATCATTTTTAAATGAAGGCGAAAATTTTATAACTGTATTTGAACATTTTAAAGCTCCAAGTCACATTCGTTTTGTTGCTAATCCTATCTTTGACAGTAAGGATTTTACTTTATAATATAATTTATCTGTTTAATATTTTGCTGAATTTATACTTTTATTTAAATGAATAAATATTTGTGATATACCTATTTATAGTTTATTGAACACTTGCTGGCATTTCTTACTATTATTTTTACCTCCCGTCTCATATTCTATAATATTCAAAATTTTCGAGTGTCAGTTTTTTGTGAATAAGCACGTTTTAAGATCCCTAGTTTAAGAATTTAACATTTTCGAGATGATGTCTGTGTGTGCATGTGTGTGTGCGTTCGTTCGTTTGTAGGTAAGGTATGTTAAAATTTTATCTTTCACGACAACTCAAAAAATATCAAACAGTTAAATTTTAAATTTTATATTTAAGGTTTTAATACGATTCTTAATAACCCAATATAATTTTGGTTTCAATCTACAAACCGGAAGTAGTACTTTTTTTAAATATGTCGATAAATAATTAATTTAAGACAAATTTATTTTAAATGAAAGATTATGTGATTATTATTATTATTTTTATAAATTTTTATGTATCTGGTATCATTTAAGAATAATTAAGCCTAGTTTCCATGCATGCGTTTCATCCGTTCCGTTCTATCCGTCGCAAGTTGTGATTGGCTAGTTCAAATTATGAAAAATTGGCGCGTTGGTAAATGCAGCGACGGACAGAGTTCGTCTACTCTCTACTCGTTGCAGCGCGACCTTGAAAACGGATGCTTTGATGTCACTTTGACAGTTAGCAAGTGGTTTCATACGGTTATTTGTATTTGTTTGGTTTACCTAAGCAACATGATTAGCTTCGTAAGTTTATAAAATCGTAATTAATATTATGTCATAACAGCAGTGAATAGAAATACCAATCAAAACATCAAAACGGATGGAACGCAACGGACACATGTGAACAGTCTAAATTTCATACGACGTCAAGTTTGCAGCGACGTATAAAACGGAACGGATGAAACGTATGCATGGAAACTTAGCTTTAAGCCTAGTTTCCATGCATGCGTTTCATCCGTTCCGTTCTATCCGTCGCAAGTTGTGATTGGCTAGTTCAAATTATGAAAAATTGGCGCGTTGGTAAATGCAGCGACGGACAGAGTTCGTCTACTCTATACTCGTTGCAGCGCGACCTTGAAAACGGATGCTTTGATGTCAGTTTGACAGTTAGCAAGTGGTTTCATACGGTTATTTGTATTTGTTTGGTTTACCTAAGCAACATGATTAGCTTCGTAAGTTTATAAAATCGTAATTAATATTATGTCATAACAGCAGTGAATAGAAGTACCAATCAAAACATCAAAACGGATGGAACGCAACGGACACATGTGAACAGTCTAAATTTCATACGACGTCAAGTTTGCAGCGACGTATAAAACGGAACGGATGAAACGTATGCATGGAAACTTAGCTTTAAGTATTATAATTAAGTATTTCGGTATCTTGTCTTGATCGTTTAACATTTGTTACTACGTAAAATTTAAATGATTATGACATGACAGTGACAATATAGTCCAGTCAATTTAGACAAAATTTCAACCAAACCTAACACGAAATTGTGAGATGCTAAAAATTTGTACACATGTTCTATTTGATGACCTAAACAACATATCAAAAGTCCCCAACTCTCCCCCGTCCGCATTTCTTATTTTTTAAGGGTTGAATGTGTACATTTTTAGTTTTTTGCGTTTATCTCACAAAGGGTTAATATTACGAAGAAAAGTATTATATATACGAAATTGTATAAAATGAAATTCTCTATAAAAAAGGTTCTATACGATTTTCATGTAAGTTCGTACCTACAGTTGCCGAGAAAATCGTGAAAACGTATTTTTCATATATCAATTTCTTTAAATCAAGTCATTATTTTGTAGTACCTATACATATTTTTAACTTCACACATTTTCGTGTTGGGTTAAAAACTAGATTGACTGGGCTATATGTATAACAGGTTACCCATAAATTTATCACCATGATAATTTATGTTTTCTCCATAAAATATAATATTATTACCTCCCACTCTTATTCTATATAGTCTAATGCTGGGTCCACACTTGAACATTTTAGTCCGAACGAACAGAACGAACTGAACGCGCAGAGCAGAATAGTCTGAACAAAAGCTCGTTGCGTTCGGCACATTCGCCGAATTATTGGTTTTCCAACATGCTTGAAGCATTCGCAGTGAAAGTCAATAATGGATTTCAATTTGACAGTAGCATTTGGTGTTTTTTAATTATTTGTAAGCTAGAAAAAAATAAGAAAAGGCGAAGAAATATAGGGTAAGAATAAAATGCACACCATTGCTGACCTTGTGTATTCTTAGTTAAATTTGTGGCTTCTGGCGTAAATATAAGGTGTTTTATATGTATGCCAGGTAATTCAATTTTGCTGACTGCTAAAAACTTTAAATCACATGCTGACCATTGCAGAACATGTTTATTTTCAATCAATATTCTGATATTTGGCATAATTATAAAAATTTAAAGTGTTTTATATATAAACCAAGTAATTCAATTTAGCTGACCGCTAAAAATTTAAGCTGACCTACACTGACCACAAATTTAACTAAGAATACACAAGTTCAGCATTTTTTTGGGTCAGCATTTTATTTATATATCCAGAAACGGGTAATAGGACACTTTATTATTTCACCTATTCTCATCCAAGCGTCATGTTTTAATAAAACCCATGCTTAGGGTTCCATAAGACATGGTGTTGCTCATAAATGTCTATTAATTACACTTTTCCCTGTCCCATTCCATTTTCAACACACAATAATTTATAATAACCTTCAAATACACACAATATAGCTGTCTATGTTTATACAACGAATGCTGCGATCAAGGCGATCAGCACGAACGGTGCGAATTCCCGTCAACTGAATGATTCGGCGAACAATTGTTTTCTTTGAGCAAGTCCGATTTACCGACAAGCAACGGAAAACATTTGGCTCGTTCGGTTCGGCTCGGAGAGACGTCCACACTTGGCGAATTCGGCTTGCGCGTACTGCTTGTTCGGTTCGTTCGGACTAAAATGTTCAAGTGTGGACTCAGCATAAGGTCTATGCTGTAAAAAATAATTTTTTATTACCAAAACTGAGAAAAATATCTAAATTTCATATTTTAGAACAAATTTAGAGGACAATTCCACTCATAGTTTTTCATCCAATCAAAACACAATATTTTGCTGAATTGTACCAATCACAGACGAACTACAGTGACTATTTCCCTCATAAAATTTAAGCCAATCAGAAGTCTGGCATTTCTGAATGTCGTCCAATCAACGTAGAATTACACGATAATTTTGCAAATTATCGATAATTTGCACTAGTGCAAAATTATCGCATTTGGATACGGCGTGGCAATGTGATTCTGACTTGCTGTCAAAGGAAGTTTTTAAATTTTTTTGAGAGAAACAGCGTTTGGCTAAATTTTAATCGGGAAATAGTCCTTCGAATATCCCTCGTGCATGTAATTGTCGATAATTTTCTCAAGTGCGCGAATGCACTTGTGATATTATATATGACAATTTTCACTAGTGAAAATTACACTGACAATTTTCACTAGTGAAAATTGCCGCGAAGCGTTGCTTAGATATTATGTCAGTTGATGATTGATTTAAAAATACATTACTTTTTTTGGAATAAATCAAATAATTCGAGAAATTGTCAAGCCGAATACCATACGTGACTATGATTTTTTTGTAATTTATGCCGGCAAAATCATAGTCACTAATGGTATTATACCGTGAGTTTCATTTAACGTAAAACATGGGATCTTTCATATCTATGGTTACGAATTTGACAGCAATGTATTAGAGCGTTTCATTTAAAATAGAACATAGGCTGTCATTGTCAAGTAAATATTACCTTAGGGTTGTGTTGTTGAAAATAAGGTATACAATTGAAGAGAAGGTGCAAAAATGATACGTTGGTATAATGCAGATGTTAGCCTCAGACAAGTATCTGATTTATTTCGTGTATTTGAGAATTTGTTAGAAATTGTATTCTGTAAAAATATCTATTAAATGTTTATATTTCTTGTAACTTTTTTCATTTCTAAAATGATTAGAAATACATAGGTACTTCATTTGCTATGTTCTATTTTAAATGAAACGCTCTAATACATTGCTATCAAATTCGTAACCATGGATATGAAAGATCCCATGTTTCACGTTAAATAAAACTCACGGTATATGAAAAACGCAAGACAAATAACAGCCAATGGATGAATTTATTACAATAATAGTAACCATGGTTATATAAAAATTTTCTCGGAAATTTTTTACTAGTAGCTGAGTAACTTCTTGACTGAAATTAATAAGCGGAAATTTTTCGTCATCTGTCACTTTGACATTAAATTAAAAATTGGTTAAATTGTCATTTTGAGTGTAAATAAGCAAATAATAAGGTAAATAACACATATTTATTAATGTTTAATACAAATTTAGTAAATATTTCAATTTTCTATTGCAAAAAGAATTCAAATATAGAGCGGCGGTGTTATTGCGATTTTCTTACCGAATATGCACTCGTGCATTAAAATAATTCATATCCAGGAAATTTTGTATCGTGCATTCCAACAACGTAATTAGCTCTCGTGTACCACTCGAGCTGAAAGCGTTGGAATTACATAACATAGAACAATTTTTATATGTTTGTTCTATGGCATTAAGTTTAATTTGATGTCAAAGCACATGCACACTTATTGTTCATTAGTTCCTTTTCATATTTCCTTGCATAAATTTACAAAATTCATGTATTTTCTAAATGGAAGAGTAAAAATATTAGAAACAATTTGTTTACTATTGTTATAGTTTATCTTGGTGACGAAACTAGTAAAATTTATTCATCGTAATTATGTGACAATTCGTTTGTTAGATTCGTAGAGATCTCATTAAAAATATTATATTTTTATTTTTACTTTTAATTTCATTGTTTTTAAAAGATTTTAAAATTTATATTTCCAACAAGTAGACAAATTATTTTATTCAGGTATTGTATAACAACAAAAATTCCTCACTGCATTTCGTATCAGACGCTCTACAAGACAGAGAAAGCATGCTTCTCTTTCCTAGTTCATTGTCTCTCTCCTTCAGTAATAATTTCTCGAACTCTCGCTAGGGACAGCTAATAATTTCTGTACGCTTTAGATAATACATTGGGTTGCCGTTCTTGTAGTAAATTATTTGTTCAAAGGTATTACTGTTATATAATAATGAGTTCTGGAAGTTATTATCAAATGTATAATTATTATAAAGAATTGTATTATAATAGTCATGGATAAATATAATTAATTTATCACGTCAATTACATTCTTTTAACTTACATAGCCTCTCGCAGCTGTTATAATTAGAATAATTTAGAACTGTAGCAACTTACCTGAAACAAATAAAATGTAATTAATAATAAAATAATAATTAACCCTTATCCGGGCAAGGTGAGTCCAACGGACTCATTTTAACATATTTAGCTATTATACTCAAAATCCGGTAATATTCGATGCCGCTATTAGAATTATCTTATTTATATGTTATGTTGTATTTGATGATAAATAAATATATTTTTTCTTGTTAATTATTTTTAAATAAACAATTTAAAAATTTGTGACGCAGACGGACCAGTAGGTAAGTCTATCGGACTCATATTGTGGTCTACAGACTGTACTTAACTGACGTAAATTTTATCGTTGATATTTAGGTGTGTATACTTATTTAGTTTTAGGAACCATGATCAAAATTCATCGTGTAAGAGACGAACCAGCAGAGATGGTCATTTGCATCAGTGGCGTAGCCAGGATTTGTAAAACGGGTAGGCTTACTTTAAGCACAACCCGGAGACATCAGTGGTGGAACTTCAAATATTGCGCGGAGCGCCCCCAATAGCAGGCGAAAAATTGAGGGGGGGGGACACCTTGCGGGCCACGAAAAGGGCGCTACGCCTTACAGGGCCGCTGCAGCATTGTAGTTCTGAACCTCAAAACCCATACAAAAACCGTAAAACCGGAGAAATTGTTTCAAAAATCGGAGATTGGAGTACAAAACCCAGAGACTCCGGGTGAAAACCGGAGATCTGATCACCCTAGGTTGGCTAAAAATTTTGACACTTAAGTTTTTTAAGTATTTTTTTTTTAAATACCACAAAAAATTAAAAAAATATGACAAGATTTCACAAAAAAATCACAAACGCAGGCGCACAAACGTACGGATCATGTGCACGACCAAACTTGCATCTGAATTGTATGGTCACTGCGCGCCACCCACTAAAAACACAATTAATATTGTGCATTTCTGCAGTATTAATAAAACCAATAATAAATTTTTTTTGAAGCAACCTCCTTTTTATTATTTCTGTTTTTATTTTTAATTCAAAAAAATTTTGAAATCGAGGGGGTAGGCTGCAGCCTACCAGCCTACCCCCTGGCTACGCCTATGATTTGCATGCATTTGATTGATGTAAATTCCAGGGGTGGATCCAAGAGGAAGGCCATTGGCCATTCCAAAATAAACACTAAATTGTGTCAACCAACAACCAACCAATTTTTTACCTCTCGCCACTCATATCTGTAAGAGAGGTATTGTAATCATGCTAAAATTTCGATAGTGACTTTTCAATGGATAAGCACGTTTTGAGGTCCCTAGAACACGATTTTGATAATTTCGCGATGATGTCTGTGTGTGTGTGTGTCAGTGTGTGTGTGTCAGGATGGATGTTGGAGGTACGATAACTCAAATACCACTGAATAAAAAAATCTGACGTGGACACCACATGACTTCCTTGTACGCCTTGTGTGTACTTTTCTTAATAACTAAAATGTAAAATAATATTAAAAATTCTTTTAACTTATTATACTAGTATACTCACAAATATATTTTAGTCATTTTATTTAAACTGCAGAAGAAGATATAAAGCATATTTTACTATTGTCACTGTCATGTCATAATCATTTAAATTTTACGTAGTAACAAATGTTAATCGATCATGGACTACAAGATACCGAAATACTATAAATTATAAATATATACTTTAATTATTTTTAAATGATAGCAGATACAAAAATATTTATAAAATACCGATTGTAGGTAATAATCACATAATCTTTCATTTAAAATAAAAAAAATTGTCTAAAATTAAATATTTATCGAAATATTTTTAAAAAGTACTACTTCCGGTTTGTAGACTGAAACCAAAAATAGGAGGTGCACAACTAGATGCTATAACAGTCCTAAATACAAAATTTCAACTTTCTACGTCTAACCGTATTTGAGTTATGCGACACACATACGTCCGTCCGTACGTACGTACGTACAGACGTCACGTCGAAACTAGTCATAATGGATTCAGAAAAGGTCAAAACGGATATTTCCGTCAAAATCTGAGAACCGAAATTTTTCGCGATTACAATACTTCCTTACTTCGTACAAGGAAGTAAAAGTTGAAATTTGGTATACAATATTCTGACACCCTAGATTAGATCTGATTAGATTTAGGTGTTGATCGTGCAACCGGAAGTGGTAGTTTCTTGAAGATCTGAAAAGTTTTCTGGAATATTTTCAAAATTTATGAATTAATATGAATTTTTTTAATAACATTGTATACTAAATGTTACTATCTACAATATGTATTCAAAACGTTGTTTCTATCTAGCACCATTTTCCAATTACAAGAAGTTAAAAATTCTACAAATTTGTTACAATTTTGATTTATCTGCCTACCTATGGAAACAAAAAATAAAATATTTGAGTGTTAATGTCACATGAATTTTTGACTTTTTGGCAAATTGAAATGGAAAATATGAAATGTCTTTTAGTATTTATAAGGTCATAATAAACTTTAATAATATTATAAAAACTACAATTCCCGAATTCCCTTCTAGTACAATGGTATATTTGTGAGTAAGTACTACATAATATATACTTATATTAGAAAAATAAAAATAGTAGAGTATGGCGAGAGGTTATGTGTTGGCCACATCGGATTTTTTATTTTATCCTTAATATCATTCACATTTGGTTTCCACCTGTCATCAATTACTAAATTGTGTAATTTATTTTTATTTAAGAATTATCATTTTTGCCATTCTACAAGTTGGCAACACTCATAATAAATAAATAGAGTCTCAAATTCGGCAATAGGACAGTTCATTATATTAGCCTTTAAATTTCCATATGGTTTCAAAAGTGATTCTGCCTAATGGGTCCTGCTAGCTTATAATATAAATGAAAATGCTAACCTTTGGTGTACTCTGACCTCTGACGAAGGTACATCTCCTATAGGTGTCCCAGAAAGTCTTTAAATTGTTTATGGCACTACACTTTCAATTTAAAATAGTTGTTATTAATTTTATATCACTTTACGGCAATCAAAAGTTCAATTTATAGACATTTCTACATTCAAATATATCAAAACATATACACAAAAATTTTAATTTTATCTTATAAATATTGATACATGTACTACGACAATCCACGGAATACTGAACTTGCAAACATCGGTTCTTAGTTCAGCGAAGCAAGGTGCAGACAGGTTTAGTTTAATCCTCTATAAGAATATTGTTCTCAAAATATGATTTGATTTTAGTTGAATCAGTGATAGCCAAACTGTTTTTAGATGAATATTGTGTGGCTGTTGAGCATTATGCTGGAGTAATAATTTTAGCATTTATTGAAACAAATTACGTAGAGAAAAATGTGTGTGTCATACATATAGGTATAAATAAAGATAAAATTCAAAAAATCTTTTATTTGCAATTTTTCTATGATTAAAAGTAATCATTCTGGGTTTAAGGAGGAACTGGTCGTACAATCGGAGACAAAAGTTATCAGAAATGCACATATTTCTGTAACTTAAACATGTGGGCATACAAGAGATTATTTTTTTGTTGATGTACTTAATACTTGCATTATAAATAATTTTATTCTGGCCTGGATATGAGATACTTCTCACCATTTATAACAATGTATTATCAATGACAGAAAATTTATAAATGTCATTTTCATTTTGCCCTGAAATTAATTCAAAACAAGAAAATCTTATCTTTTTTTAAATAAGTCGTATCATTGTAGTAAAGTACATATTATGTACTGAAATATCGATAAAAGTTATTATTTTTACACCTAGGATTAATAAAAGTTAATAAAATAAGAAAAATAATACGCTTGACCCGTTCCTCTCAGAGCGACGCGAACGCCTCTCTAGCGGCCGCGATCGGCAAAAGTTGGCTGAGTAAATACAAAAAGTAAATTGACGTTTACGCATAAAAATTAATTTTATTATAAAACGTAGGTATCATAACTAGATATAATGATTTCTTACATTATAACTTGCGGTTTTCAACCAGTCAAAATCAGGGTTGGCAAAAAACATGTTTTTTTTATTTTAAACAAAAAAACTGTTTTTTTTGTTTAAAACTGTTTGTTTGTTTAAAACGTGTTTTTTACTGATTTAAAAAAACATGTTTTAAACACAAAAAAACAATGTTTTAATCAGCAAGGAGTTCTGAAATATGCATCATTACGCACTATGGCGATAAATATGCTGGGGATTCCCCTACCTATACTTATTATTATGGCTATGGGTGACAACAATAGTGAGAAACAGTATATGTTATAGGTACACTATTATTAGCAATATGAACTTTGTTTTGTTACGTAGATAAAGTATTAAAAATGTTTAAAACGTGTTTCAAATATATGTTTAAAACGTGTTTTAAACATGTTTTAAACATGTTTTAAAAACTTGCTTTGTTTTAAACAAGTTTTAAACATTTGTTTAAAACGAAATGTTTAAAACGTGCCAACCCTGGTCAAAATTGATATATTTATAAATAAAACTTTAAATAAACGAAAAAACTGGTTGACAGTTATCATGTCAGCGATGTAAAAGAAATTCAAGATTCATATTTTAGAAGAATTTCTGGCACTATTTGCGAGGAACACCTGGTGCGAATAGTAATAAGAAAAACACAAATGTTTATAAGCCATTAATTGAGGTAGGTACTTATAAGAGTAATAATTCTCAAATAAATAGTTGGAAACTGCGTTATCTTGATACTTTTTTCGATTTGAAAAAAATTTAATAATTAAAAATTATTTATTTCTTAGTTAAATTCAAATAGAGAAGTAATTGATACCTACTGACTGCAACTGCAAAGGTGGAAAGGCATACTGTAAACATGCTGCAGCTATTTTTTGTTCTAACAAGACTGACCAGCCCATGATTTGGAATCGACCTCCACAAGTACAGTTAGATAAATACCACAAAGGATCTACAATCGAAGTTGTAACGGCTCCGAAAGTATAATTTAACACATATAGCTTAATTACTTCACAAAATACAATAACTACAATAAAATATAAGAGTATATTTGTAGAAAGTGAAATTTGCTTATCCCTGCCTTCGAACACGAAATATCCAAATTTTCTTTCGCTCCATTTCATTAGAAAATGAATAAAACTTAATTTCGCGATTGTCACGCTGGTTATTAGGGCAATCAGGAACACAACACACCTTCTTAACGCTTTTTCCTCACTGTCTTTCATTCATATTCGCTAAATTATAGATATAAAGTACAGAAAACTATTATTTCTTACTATAGTCCATAAACTGCAATTGACAGCTCTCAGCACATAACTTACGAATTTCTCCACGAGGTGTCACGTCAGGCGCTACGGGTCAAGCGTATACAGAGAGTTTTTTTAATAAGTAAACATAGGGCATGTCATTACCATAGTTACAGTGTTACAGAATGACAGCAATGCATTAGAGCGTTTTTTTAATCATTAAACATAGGGATAATTAACATACGAAAATAAATATGAAATATAAATTAAAGAAATGATAAATTATTTATTTATGTTTTCTACACTTAAGAACTAGGTAGATACATTAAACTAATGAGAATTTAAGAACTAGGTAGACACTTAAAAAATAATGTGTACAATGGTGAAGAATGAATGTTGAACAATTAAAAAATCGAATTAGTGCTGTTTCCAAAAATATTACTCCCCAGCAAATGCTATAAATTATTTTTATAATCGTTAAGGTGTTTAGGATATTGTTTAGAAGTTAATGGTTCCAATTTTGAGCATTTAATTCGTTTAAAAAAATTCTCAATAGTTTAATGTAGGTATGTACCTATTATAGTTCTTAAGTGTAGAAAATATAAATAAATAATTTATCATTTCTTTAATTTATATTTCATATTTATTTTAGTATGTATAATTATCCCTATGTTTACTGATAAAAAAGACGCTCCAATACATTGCTGTCATTCTGTAACACTGTAACTATGGTAAATGACATGCCCTATGTTTACTAATAAAAAAATCTGACGTGGCCATCACACAACCTTCCGCCATATCTAGATTTTAAACAGAAATGTATACGTGCATTCCGGTGCCCATTTAAAATATACAAATAAAAATCTCAAATATTCAAACACAGAAATTTGCATCACCTGAATAAAAAGATTCATTCACAGGAAAACTCTGCTGTATTGAAGCCATCCTCCGTTCAATTACTACATTTAATATCTTACTTAGGACTTATATAGCGCTAGTATGCCAACTTGTCACCCGTCTCACCTGTCAATATTTTTTACGCAGAAACAAAAATCAACCGATCATGGATTACAAGATATCAACGTTTTATTTGATAAATTTATTTTTTAAATTTTACTGCAGTTCTTTAATGCTACCAGATAAAGACAATTTTTTTATAACGTAAGTTGCAAATAACTTTTCCTCTTATTCTCATTACAAATAAATACTATATTTTTCCAAATTTATATACAATTTTGACAATTAACCTTTTCAATCTTCAAAAAATATCACTTCCGATGAAGATATTTGTACCAAAATCTAGGGAGCTCTTCCAATTTATATACAAATGTTAAATACCAAATATCAAAATTTTCGGGTAATTCGTATTTGAGTTATGCGACTAACAACCCTTGACCACACACACACACACATACACACACACATACACACAGACATCATCGTGAAACTATCAAAAATGAGTTGTAAGGACCCTAATTCGTGCTCATCCACTAAAAATTCACCACCCGATTTTTTGCATGATTCCAATACCTTCCTTTACAGGTAAGCGGAAGGTAAAAAACTCCCGGTATGTAAATTTACAGTGGTATAAGTGGCAACGAAGCATTCCAAGTTGAGCAGAATTTTTGAAAGATGATTGGTAGAACTACTCAGCACTCAAACTTACTAGGATGATTTTGTTATATTGTACAGCTTATTTACCTCGTAAACACTCTATAAATATGTTGCTAACAATAATTTGTAATAAAAAATTTATAATTTTTACCTTCCGCTTACCTGTAAAGGAAGGTATTGGAATCATGCAAAAAATCGGGTTGTGAGTTTTAAGTGGATGAGCACGAATTAGGGTCCTTACAACTCATTTTTGATAGTTTCTCGATGATGTCTGTATGTATGTGTGTGTGTGTGTGTGTGTGTGCGTGTGTGTGTATGTGTGTGGTCCGGGCCGATGCCGGATGTTGCATAACTCAAATACGAATTACCCAAAAATTTTGATATTTGGTATTTTACAATTGTATACGAATAGGAAGAGCTCATTAGATTTTGGTACAAATATCTTCACCGAAAGTGATATTTTTTGAAGATTGAAAAAGAAAATTGTCAAAAATTTATATAAATTTGGATAAATATAGTATTTATTTGTAATAAGAATAAGAAGCAAAGTTATTTGCAACTCACGTTATAAAAAAATTGTCTTTATCTGGTAGCATTAAAGAACTGCAGTAAAATTTAAGAAATAAATTTATCAGATAAATCGTTGAAATCTTGTAATCCATGTTCGGTTGACTTTTGTTTCTGCGTAAAATATATTGACAGGTGAGACGGGTGACAAGTTGACATACTAACGCCATATAAGTCTAAGTCATAAGTGAGATATTAAATGTAGTAATTGAACGGAGGATGGCTTCAACACAGAAGAGTTTTCGTATGAATGAATCTTTTGATTTAGGTGATACTAATTTCTGTGTTTGAATATTTTAGATTTTTATTTGTATATTTTATATGGGCACCGGTTTGTACGCACACATTTCTGTTTAAAGTGTAGATATAGCGGAAGGTTGTGTGATGGCCACGTCAGATTTTTTTATTTTAAAAGATAAAAACGCAACAACAGTAATAAATGTCACATTGACAGTTTTAACTGCCTACTTGTGATGTCATAAGTTAATTTGCGTCCCCAATATTTCAATAATCTAGAATGCGACCAAAGCGGCATTGCCGTATGTTTTACGAAATTTTTCGGGAGACGTCGAAAAAGTAAATTTTTGTCCACACTTTCTTTTGTATCTTTAAATCTAAGTAGTGAATCGTAATGATGTTTTGCATGGCTGTTTCTACAAGTATTCGTTAAACTGTCATATCTCCTTCATAACTTTTATCGGTGAATACTGACTGATGGTGGGCTGCTGAGTACTCGTAAAACATGTCTAACTAAAACGACGATAACTCCTAAACGAGGTAGTAACTGTACAAAAAAATTTACATGCACGATTAAAAATATGTAATGAACAATATATTAAATGTATATCATTCTCATATGTCGCAAATAAGACTACACTCATCACAGGCGTGCGCAGAACTTTTTATTTGGGGGTGCCAAAATGAATATTTATAATTATCTATCATAAAACACAAAATGAACTTTTTTCAAACGCCCATAACTTTGTGCCAAATCGTTGTAGGAACTTCGTTTTTTGAGTCCTGCACAGGTAATTGAACAAATTTCAATGCCCTTTTGGTGGATCAAGTCGACAATTTTTTTCCAACTCTGTACACATCGCCAAAGTTGGACGTGTTTTAGCCCAAAAACGTTTTATTTTTGTTCGGATTTTGAAGGGTACGAAAAGAGATCATCCTAATCTGAGTTTATCCCCTTAAAGTAGAGCCACAATTGGTTTTTTTTTCCGAAAGAATCGTCTAATTTGGTTGAAGAGTCGCTGAGTTATGTGCGAAAAACCTAAAAATGCACTTTTTTAAAACACCCATAACTTTGTGCCAAATCATCGTAGGAACTTCGTTCTTTGAGTACTGCACAGGGAATTGAACAAATTTTAGTGTTCTTTTGATGGATCAACTCAAAAAAAAATTCAACTCCGTACACATATTACACATCGTCAAAGTTGGACATTTTTAAAATTAAAAACTTTTTTTTTCACAGGGGTGCTATAAATCAATTGAAAATACGCCGAGTTATGGCGGTTTGAAAATGGTCGAAATTTTTACGAATTTCAAGTGTTTCATTTTTTTCCACCAGTGTATAAATAAGTATTTTTAGGTTCTAAATTTGATATTTACCTACTTATTCAAATTGAAAACTTACAAAACAAATTTTATCAATAAGGCGGGAATAAAAAATATCTCTTTTCGCTGTCGTCGGCCGAAATTTTTATATCTACATTTCGTTATTAATATTATCATTATTACTATATTAGGGCATTAGGGGGTGCTGTGGCACCCATGGCACCTACCGTGCGCACGCCTAAGACACTCACACGTGTAACTAAAACGACGATAACTCCTAAATGAGGTAGTACGTGTAAATGTGCATCAAAATTTAGATGCACGTTTATAAAGATGTAATGAACAATATTCTAAAATACATAATTCATAATATACTCATATATCACAGATAGCACCAGTACTCCTTAAATATAATCTTTTGTTTTGATTTAATTTTCATTGTTTTTAAATAACAGTATCTCTTCTATCTTAAAAAGATTTAAAATAAATTAATCTTCTATTTTGAGAATAAACATAAATAAAACCACAATCTAATATATTAAGTATACCTGATAAGATATATACCACTTCAAGAGATTTTTTAAATAAATTGAATGTACAATTAAACAATTGAAAATGTGATTCAATGTTTCTACAATAATAATAAAAACAACAAAATATTACTATTTATCTAACAATAAACATTTCAGTTGGCATCATCTATCTTTATTTGATCTTAAGCGATTAATGATAGAACGTACAGAGCGTTGTCCTGCTGGAAGCTTTTCCTGAAGTACTTTTGTACAAGGCGTGAGTCCTGCTGGAAGTTTGATATTCCGCAAATAAGTCTGTCCTTCCAGCAGTACAACGTTGAGCTTCTGGCAATACCTAGTAATTATTAAATGCGCCAGTTTTGTATTTATAAATAGTGTGTAATCGTATATATTAATTTTGAAAAATCAGTGGCGCGTATTAGGGTTTTGGGATAAGTATGCAAACGTTTAAAAAACGAAAAAAAAATTTATTATTTTTGAAATATACACAGAGTATAAAAAAAAAAAATAATTACTTAGCAAATTAGGCCGGTATTCCATACTGAATTTGGTAAGTAAAACAATTCCGTCCAGTTGTTGGAGCTAATGTAGATATTTTTGTATTGCTTTTATCAATTTCCCATTGAACTGTAGCTAAGTTTTTAGATCACATTATATTTTTAATAATAGCATCTGGCACTACGCCACTGGTCTCCAAATTGCGAAAAACTCCAAGAGTTATCATTTTTTTTCCTTCAAACACTGTTGCGGGCACAGATATGCGGCTCCCAGTTCGTAGCATTTTGAATACTGAACAGAAAAAAAAAGTATTTTAACAGGTCGTAACTTGCGCACCAATAAAGGTACAGACTCGGGAAAAAAATGCGCATATAGCTTAAAATTTAAGGAATAGAAAGGTACTTTATGCTTAAAATACTTTATTTTCTTTCTTTAAATTGTGGCCAAAATAGGGCCTCCAAAAGTTTAAAAAAATTTCTGTTGATAGAAAAAAGTCTATGGAATCGTATACTTGAAACCGGAAATCGATATTCTCATCGGTTAAAAAGTTGAATTTGTTTTTGTATATAATGAAAAACTATTGATCGGAAAAAAATTTGTTTAATATAAAACTTTCATTTGAATACTTTTATAAAATACATTTTTTGACCTTGAACTTGAATAACTTTTTTTGCAGATGTGGGATCAATGGGGACTTTTAGTATTTTATTTGTAATAATGTCCCCAAGGTCTGTACCAATTTTCAGCTCTATGCGAATTATTGCAAACTGAAATGTCTATTTTGACCGGACTATATACATATATACAAAAATTATAGTTAAAAATAAAGTACTTTCTAATTGGAAAACATCCTCAAGCATAAAACTAATTGAATTATTTGCAAAACATCTTTAAAATGAAAACCTTGAAATTTTCAGTATTAACAATTAGAATGTACTTTTTACAATTTATTTACAAACAAACAAAATACCGAGAATTTTAGATGTTAGCGCACTGCTACAGTAGGAACTTCGTTCTTTGAGTCCTGCACAGGGATTCGAACAAATTTTAGGGCCCTTTTGGTGGGTCAAGTCAAAAAAAAATTTTCAACTCCGTACGATCGTCAAAGTTTGACATTTTTAAAATGAAAAATAATTTTTTTCACATGGGTGCCAGAGGAGGGCGGAAGGGATTGCGCTTAAGTTTGTATGCTTGACTTTAAAGTAGATACTTCAAAGTTTCATCTAAATCGATTGAAAATACGCCGAGTTATGGCGGTTTGAAAATGGTCGAAATTTTTACGAATTTCAAGTGTTTCATTTTTTCCGCCAGTATACAAACGAAGAAAGTTAAATTGAAAATCGATTAAATATTACATATAAACCAGTATTTTAAATTTTTAAATTAAATTGCAAACATCGTCATAGTTTAATTAGATTAAGAAGTCAACTTCATTATGTCAACTTGACGTCGATTAAAGACGTTAAACAGCTATTCGCTGAGACGTCGTCAAGACGGTCAGAGACGAACTTTATGACATCGATACATTGTTTTCTGGTATTATTTATTGTTACTTGGGAATTCGCCCCCTCCTTGGATATTTTCAACATCCGCCACTGGATACAATTTCACAGATAACGACAAAAGCTATTTTTCGAACAAAAATCGTTCCAACAAAAATTCCAGTGGCCGCCCAACTGATAAGACAAGACTACAATATAAAAGTGCAGATGCCTTGGCACGTTGTCATAGCCCCACGCGTGTTCCCAAGATCAAGAAGCAATGTCAGGAGGCGGTGGTCTGGTGACGGCGCAGCTGCCGACGCTGTACGAGCACTACACGTCGGGCGGCATCGCCAGCGGGCTGAGTGACTCGCAGCCCCACTTCACTCTGAACGACAGGAACATCACGCTGTACAGCGGCGCTGTGCACTACTTCCGCGTGCCGCCACAGGTGTGGCGGGACCGGCTGAGGAAGGCCCGGGCGGCAGGTTTAAACGTCGTGGAGACTTATGTGCCTTGGAATCTGCATGAACCACAACCAGGTGAGATTATACACAAATTTCTTTTTTTCACGACATGCGGAGAAAACACAATTTCTTCTCGCGAAATAGTGGGGAAAGTGAGTTTTCCCTCTCTAGAGAGATTATACACAAATTTCTTTTTTTCACTACATGCGGAGAAAACACAATTTTCTTCTCGCGAAATAGTGGGGAAAGTGAGTTTTCCCTCTCTCACCTGGTGTTACCACCAATGTAATTGTACGATGAAATATTTTAAAAATTGTAAGTAATTTTATTGAAAATCTGATTTTATAGTGAAATACCTACTGTAAACTATTATTTTATAATTATTATGTTTTATACTTTCTTTTTCTACAATTTCACGATTTTACAACTTAAATTTAATTTGGCATATTGATTACAGTGATACATTACATTGTATTTAAACGTTATACTGACAGGTGGCAGTTATAACCTAACTTTTAGGTATGTGTTTCTGCTACATTTACAATTTTTTTTAATATGTCGTGAAAAAAATGTTGTGTCGAACACGAGAGGAAAGCTTCTTTTCCACTCTCGCTCGATTGCCTCATTCGCTTTGCTCGTGACACAAACTTCGAGCTCGAGTGGGATAAAGAAGCACTTTCCTCTCTAGTTGGACAAATAACTATTTCGCACTTCCGGGAGTAAAACTCGTCTTTAGTCTTTAATTCTAGAGACTTATAGCCAATTAAATTTTAAGTTTTCGTTAGATGAACAAAATCGAATCAAATTCAAATTGTTAAGCGTATAAATAATATTACTGCTATGACGTCGATTCGATATTTTTCATTTAAGTGACACTTAAAATTAAAGTGGATTAATAGCCATTAAGCTCTTAATTTGATCCCAGGGTATTGTTTTTCGTAGTTAATTAGATCGAAAAATGCCATTTCGCGGAAATAATTTATATAGTCCTGAAATTTTGCATATATATTTGGGAGTACTGTAGAATCAAATATCCGTCGGGTTACCCTGCCGCGTCCCCCCAAAATCCTGAAAAAACTTCTCCAAACGGGTACATTGCACTAGAATTTCGAAATTATCTCGTAAACGGTTAATCACACAAAAAAATTTATAATAAGCGAATTGTAGAGAAATAAATTCTCAACATAGGACGATCCGAGTCATTGCTGTATCAATTATAGTTCACGTGCTAGAGCAGTCGGAAATAAAGGAGGAATCGTGGCGCGCGACGCAAAATTTGTTTCTCTCGCTTGAATTTTGTAAATTTCTCACGAACAAGAAGGATTGCCCCGTAAATGTACATACATGAAAATAGAGCAAGAAATTGTCTATCATCACATGCTAATCGTGCTTTGTAATTGTTTTCTTTTTGTACTGTTTTCGAATGATTTTCGTATAAACGTCAATAACACAAAAATTAAATTTACACAATATAACAAATACTATGTATAATAAAGGCATATTGGTATGTAAAGTATTCTATAATACACTTGATTGTGCACGCGAAATTTTATAGTTATACAGATTATTTTTATGCTAAACGGTCGTTTTATAATTGATTTTATCAAACTAATTGAGGATAATTATCTTTAATTTTTAAATGGATACAATTATAAATTTTTTTGTTTCAAAACTTGATTCCAATTACAGTATTTTACAAAATATTTATTTTTAAACCTTGTCTAAAAATTGTCGTCATCATCAAATGGGTATTGTTGCCAGACACTTTTTACAATAATTTATTGTTAAACGAAATTAATAATTTATTATAAAATTTATATTCTATTAAAATAATATACCTATCATATTTATATTGTGTAAACACCATAATCATAATACTGTTTATAATATAAAATATAATATACAAAATTTAAAAACCAAGAAGCCTGCAGCTAACCTTTCTTTATCGAATAATTTTTGTTTTACTTAATTTATTTAAAAAATACGGAAGTTATTATGAGAATACTGGAGCCATGTTTACAGTATTTTTCAACATCAAAATGACATTTCATAGCTAGGATGCGGCAAAGTATGAGTTTCGGTCTGGGTTCGGGCAGCCGTTGTAGTGGGGAAGAGAGTGAATTAGAAAAAAAAGTAATATCGAGAGTATTTTAGACGAGCCCCTTAACAGCTTTTATTCTAATTAATTATTTATAGGTGTGTTTGAATTCGGGTCAGGCGAAAGTGGCAGCGACCATGCTCAGTTCTTAGACATTCAACGCTTCTTGAAGATCGCTCAGGAAGAAGATCTTCTAGCCATTGTCCGGCCGGGTCCATACATCTGTTCAGAATGGGAATTCGGCGGCCTTCCCTCCTGGCTTCAACGCGAGCCTGGCATCAAAGTTCGCACATCGGACGAGAAATTCATGAAATATGTAACGAGGTACTTTAATGCTCTGCTCACTGTCTTAGCGACACTTCAATTCACTAAAGGAGGACCAATTATTGCTTTTCAAATAGAAAATGAATACGGAAGCGTTGGATCAGAAGATAAACCGTACTTATATTCCCTAAAAGAACTAATGGACAAAAATGGAATAAAAGAACTGCTGTTTACATCTGACGGATCATATAATGGAGATAAGGGCGCCATTCCAGGAGTGTTAAAAACTGCTAATTTCCAAGGGGACCCAGAAGGTAATCTACGGACGTTAAAAGACCAACAACCTGGAAAACCTGTCATGGCGATGGAATATTGGACGGGATGGTTTGATCATTGGTCAGAACAGCACCACACCAGAAGTGATGATGACTACGAAGATGTTCTAAGAAGAATCTTAGAGTTTCCTGCTTCTGTCAACATGTACATGTTCCATGGAGGAACCAATTGGGGCTTCTTAAATGGAGCCAACATCGGAGATGGAGGTACAGACAACAGCGGGTTCCAGCCAGACACAACAAGTTACGACTATGACGCACCCTTGAGCGAAGCTGGTGACTATACTGAGAAGTACCATCGTACCCGGAATTTAATCGAACGATTGAACACGGTACCAATTCACTTGCCAACTCCACCTCCTTTAAAACCGCGAGTACAATACCCAAGTGTATCTATTACAGAAAAACTTATTCTTATAGATTTAGAAAATGAAGTAACAAATAAAGTAAATAGTCCAGATCTGTTACCAATGGAACTTCTTCCAATCAACAACAACACCGGACAACAATACGGGTACATAGTCTACAAGAAGACCAATGTGAATATTCCACCTAATTCAGAATTAAAAATATCAGGGCGAGTTTGTGACACAGTAATGGTGTTAATAAACGGAATTTTAGTCTCCAAACCTTTAGAAAATAACAACGACTTGGACGGTTTTGGTTATTGGAGGGCAAAAGATTCAACTATCAATCTAGGTTCAGACGCCTTTACAGATGCAACTTTAGAATTAGTAGTAGAAAACTGGGGTAGAAATAATTTTGGTAACCTCAATCAATTTGTTCAGTTTAAAGGTTTATGGCAAGGACCAGTTTCCTTAAATAATCAAGAACTGGCCGACTGGGAGATTATTCCTCTGGAGTTTAGAACTAAATGGACAAATGCTCTAAGTAGTAATAGTATCTGGAGGTCTTATTCAAAAGATAGTAATCAAATGGGCCCGGCCCTGTATCGTGCCAAGTTCACGGTCAGCGAACCAACAGATACTTATATCGATATGCGGCAGTGGACCAAAGGAATTGTCATCGTCAATGGATTCGTGCTGGGCCGTCATGCCATCATTGGACCGCAGTATAGTCTTTATCTCCCGGGATCATTTTTAAATAAAGGGGAAAATGAAATATTAGTGTTTGAACATTTCAGACCTGCAAATGAAATTAGTTTCGTTGTCGATCCTATATTCACATAAAGTTTTTAAATAAATTCTAAAATATTTTTGTCTATGCGAACAATGTTTATATACTTTTAAATCTTAATGCATATAATTTTCAATCAATAACAATAATTAATTTTCACTTATAATATCACATGTGCATTAATTCTTTCTGGAATTTTTTTTAGTGCTTTTCAACGAAGTCTTAATTTGCTCGAGTGGTACTCGTTCTTGGAATGCACGATAAAAAATTTCCTGGACATGAATTAATGCACGAGTGCATATTCGGTAAGAAAATCGTAATGACACCAGCGCTCTATTTTTGAATTCTTTTTACAATAGAAAATTGAAATATTTACTAAATTTGTATTTCACATTAATAAATATGTATTATTCACCGTATTAATTGCTTATTTATACTCAAAATAACAATTTAACCAATTTTTAATTTAATGTCAAAGAGACAGATGCCGGTAAAATTTCCGCTTATTAATTTCAATTTAGTTACTCAAGCTAGTAGTAAAAAATTTCCGAGAAAATTTTTATATAACCATTGTAATCAATTTATCCATTGGCTGTTATTTGGTCATGCAATTTTCCAAATATTTACATAAATAATAATAATAGTGGAAATACTTTTAGTTTTTAGTCAGTTTTATAATCCCCTTTACACGCTGGAAAAGGGTAAGTTTAAAGCCTTACTTGTAACATGAAATTTTGTATCGGCTATGAAGCATGAAGGTATTTAAATACTTTTGTATTTAACTACTGTTTTGCAGTATTTCAAATACTATGCTCCAAATACTGTACAAATTATATCTAAATATAAATAAAAATAATGAAAAATGTATTTTAAATAGTATTTAAATACTGCCCCACTCTGTTTATACATTTATTCGTTTTCGTATAAAGTTTAGTTATATTATGTGTAGGTATATTGCAGTACTTAATTTATAAATAAAGTAAATTTCACACACACACACACACACTTTCAGTTTTTTTATTATTACAGCAACTCGAATTAAATATAATTCTTAAAAATACTACCTCCTTTTTTAGTCCATGCGCAATAATTATTTGTAATTTTACTGATAAATTTAATGGTTTAATTTTTGTTTCTATAATTAGTAGGTACTCTGTGATAAATGTTTTTATCTTAATAATGTATTATTTATACTGATGTGATAAAAATAATAATTATTGTCATTATTTTGAAATTTGCAGTATTTTTTATAAGAGCTCTAATCCTTTTACTTACCTATTTATTGTAAAGAAGATTTTTACAATTTAATCAATAAAGTAAATAATTTATTTGTTGTTTGTTTATCAGATGAAATTTATCTTTGTAGTAAATTTAAATTAAGGCTAGTGTTTACAATAATGAATTTTGTTTTTATTGTAAGTCCTACTTAATATATAGAAAAAATTCTTATCTAATTATACTGAAAAGAACATAGATTTTCCAATGATATTAAATTATTGTTATTGTATAACTAATCATTATTTACAGATTTAACAATTAAGATACCTAATATAAAAATAATATATTTGTGTTTTTAATATTTTATAAAAAGATGTTGATATACAAATGTTATTTTTACGTTTTTATACCTAATCTCCAAATACTTTGTATTTTGTGATGAGAATTTATTATGAAATACGTTTTTTATTCCTATTATACTGTACATGAATCAGCAGAAAATATCATTTTATCTCTTGTTTCCAGGGAGTTAAATCTACATTAGGAATGTGCTTATACTGCATTCTTAAATTTCTGAAACATAAATGAGAATGAAATAATAAATTATTATAAAATTAATACCGCCTACCTTTCTGATTCTTTTTCAAAAGCATTTCCTTGAATATCTACAATATGGTTTCCATTATTGCAAATTAATCTTGCCATTGAAGCTTTCTGTATTTGTTGAAGTTGTTCTGTACAGTAAATAAAAATTTAGTTATAGTTTGTACATAAATATATCGTTATGGCCAGTGACCTCTATATACAGAATGGACTGGCGACGAGGGCAACAAAGTGATGACAAAAAATTTTATGCACCCCGCAATAATGTATGTATTTCTATCTCTTTCTTTGCAGTTACCATCAAAATGTTTTTGTCCCTTGTTTAAATTCTTACCGATGAAAACGTAAATTTGGCTTCATACCACTAGTATTCGAACAACCCGGCACTGAACATCCCATAACCATGTTGATGAAAACGTGTAAATGTGTAAATGCGAGACGCAAGAAACATTAATGTCATTTGGCATTCGTGGGTCCTAGTTTCGTAGTCACTGGTTTACTTGCAGACTGATTATCGCACATGCGCACTTCTCACATTAGAAAGAGATAGAAATACAGCCAAAATCCAAGTTTGACGTTTAACCAGCATAAGCCCCTTATGTGTTAAAGGTATACGAGTCGCCAGTCCATTCGGTATATAGAGGTCACTGGTTATGGCCCTCACAGCAGGCCTTTTGTTAAAAATTTAAGCGGATTTGAGCTTGATTTATTTATTTTAAAATCTGAATACTCTCAAGGTATGTTCTCACATGATTCTCACTAATCTTGTTTTTCCTCCAATTTGTAACAAAAATCAAAATCAAAGATTTTCGGAATTCATTTGTAATAGTAATTTTAAAATGTCTAATGCATAGGGATTTGTGATTTTTAAATTTTTCTTAGTAAGCCAAATCCACAACGATCTTCGACCATATATATAGGTATAAGACAGATAACACTCAATGCTGTAGTACAAGATGTTGTGAAGGCAAGCAGCACGTTAGCGGGGAGCAGCAGCTATAGGCGGGAAAAGGAGGTGAGGACACGATAGAGTGTTGCACAATGCTGACTTCTGGTTTGTTGTAACAGCTGATGGCAAACTGCAACACTTCAAGCAGTTATGAAGGTCATACTTCTCTTCACACCGCTATGCTAGTTCTTTGCTTCACAACAATGGCTTGCGTTGTTAGTCTATACCTATATAGGTTGGTGGAGGTGAAATGCGAACATAGGGAAATATATGACAATGGAGTTATCATGCTAGGCATCTTGATTTACATGGAATAAGTACTGTCAATGTCAAAGTAGCTCTCATATTACTGAAATTTTTATTTTCATTAAAATATTTTATTTTCATAATAATGTATGTGTACGAGCAGAACGAGAAAGTTTACATGCACTTTTAGATTTTATTATTATTTCTGTTATTGATTACTCTTTTTGCCACACAAATTCACATTACTTCGTTTTGTGACACTACTACAAAATATATCAAGATACCTGGCATGAAAGTTCGATTGTCATGTATGTGCCCATGTTCGCATTTCACCTCCACCAACCTGTATATGGCCGAAGATAACGATATATTTCTGTACAAGCTATACTTTATATTGCATGTATCATAAATTAGAAAATTACACATTTATATTTTTAAATATCTTGACATAATGGTATAAAAATATATCTTATTCTGTTAGGATATCAACTTCTGATAAATATAATAATGACATATAATATTGAATTATAGTACAAGTAGGGAAAAAAGGGACCAAGACATCTAATAAGATTGAGGTTATTAAGTTCATAAAAAAAAATTATGTAACTAAGTACAAATTAACCTTTTTATTGTTCAGAATAGTACCTATATGAGCTATTTTGGTTAGATTATAGAACAGATTTCTTCAAAAACTTTAGTGCGATTTATCTTAAATGCTAAATCATGAATTTATTTCCGCAATAGATGTGTCGTACTAAGGCAAACCCTGATAAGTATAGTTTTTTTGCCAATATTTACAGATGTGGTGAATACTGTAATGGTCAAAACCCGACATGGTTATAGTTATAACGTTGTAACTGTTATAAACATTCCGATATGTATGATTCTTTGGGATTCTTATCGACGATAACAGAACCCCCACATAAATTACATAGTCATTCATTACAAAAAATCTGATAATTGATTGTTTGTAGTGTTTATTATTTAAATTAATTATTGCCACTTTAAAAACAGCTATCAATACGAATATAGTTGAGATAACTACAATACAATTATTGTAATTAAATTAGACATTTTTTTAAATGTTATCGTTTCTTTATCAAGAATATCATTTAGTATCTTTCTTATTGTTTTTTTTTCAAGAAAACCCCGAAAAAATACTCTCGTACGTTAAGATACTGTTAGTTTTATAGCAACAACTTTTTATAATAATACAATAACAAAGCAAATTATTTCAGAGAAAATAGTGTTTGAAGCGCATTTAATTAGGATTTTTATAAAAAATTAATCAAAACTACAAATACCTGCATTAAATGGGTAATCCTGGTTTTTATTTGTGTAAAAGAATCTATCTCCACACAAATATCGATAAAATTGTTCCCGAAGAATGTATAAAATAACAGGACCAAATTGTGTTCCTTCTACATGCTTTTCTAATTGGGATCCAACTATTAGATCGATATCATCCACATGTGTGTACACTTTGCGAAGTCTTTTTACACGCTTGAAAAATAGTATGAGATTTAATTTTATTACACTCATAAGACGATATTATAATAGTTCGTTCCAGTTAAGAAAAGGCACGTGACGTCATATGCGCAGAAACCAAAACTCGTTCGGTAAGCCGTTGCCATAGCAACTCATAACGAAGCAACCAGTTCAGTGGCGTAGACAACTACTTTAACTAAAATCACATACTTTTCTAATGTCAAAAAACTTGGTATATGGAATAGTATTTGCCAATTTGCCCATACAACACAAGTACGTCGTTAAGACGTCTTTATAATGTCCATGTCTTTAAAACGTAATCACAAAGACGTCACATACGTGTCTTATATCCTCCATTGTTTAAAAGATGTTATTTTCTTCCATGCAAATGACGTCTATTTAATACCTTTTCGACAGTCAAATGTTGTTCTTTTTTATAAAATTATGACCAATATACGACCTAATTTGGTCAATATAGGATTCCTGGTTCTCATAGTCATAACCAAGACGAATTTTGAGACAAATATAGGACTCCTATATATTTTAAGCGGGAGATTTAAAACTGGATAACATAATGACGACTTAAAAACTACCGCATAAGACGTCTAAAATTCGACCAATATTAGTCTCCTCATGACGTCTATATAAGACAGTGGCAAGATGTACGTCTTACAGACGATGTTGCGCAATACGCTCGATGTGTTGTATGGGTAGTTTATAGCCAGACTTGTGACATAGAAAATAATGTGCGAAAATGTATGCAGGCAGAAGCAGAAACTGAAACTGGACTATAAAATATAGACACGCTACTGGTGCGACGTCACTATTTCGCGTATCGCTGATGACCAGGGATGGGCACGTATAATATGTCGCGTATTATACGTTATTTTTTACGCGTAAAAAACTCTTTTTTACATTGATCAAATTTACGACTTTTTAACGTAAATTATGTAAAATATGTAAATAATGTAAAAAAGACAATTGTTTATATTAAATCAAGAACAAAATTTTAAGAAAAGTTGAAATTATTATATTTTTCTACTCCCATGCTTTAATTTACTTATTATATATGCATTGTCTGTACTTTAATGACGTTCATTTCGATTCAGATTTTCATTTCGATACAAATTTTCATTTCGATACAGATTATCATGTAATTTGTATCGAAATGAATCCATTTCGATACAGATTATCATTTCGATACAGATTTTCATTATGAAACACCCAAGCAAATTTCATGGAAATGAATAGTTTTTTTTGTAATGAAAGCATGGGAGTAGAAAAAATAGCGTATGCAACTCGTGTATAATGGCTATTAATACACTCGTATGAATAACGACACTCGCCATGGCTCGTATCGTAATTCCATACTCGCGTATTAATAGCTATCATTATAAACTCATTGCATAATATACTATTAAGATTTAAGCATCTATTTGTTCTTTGAACGAAATAATAAATCTTGTTCCACCATAATAAACTTTCAATAACTACCTACTAGCAACGAAGCAAACATGCATACGTTTTGAGAGTTTGACAGCTAAAACTAATATTACATTATTTACGTTCTTTACGTTTTTTACATATTTTACGTATTTTTTACGATATAAATGTAAAAAAAACACTTTTTTACGCGTAAATGCCCATCCCTGCTGATGACGTACGGGTCTTTTCTAAGCTGGAACGGACCTTACTAATTCATAAAACATATCATTCTCAAAATAAAGTTTAATATCATCAAAATCAAAACTTGAACGATAAATTTTGTTGTACAAGAATATATTAAAGAAGACAAAATTAATATTAACGTACAACGTACTTACTTCTTTACCCATGTCAGGAATTAATTCATTGAAATTAGATACTTTATGAAGTCCACAATATTCTCTAAATTTATTGTATCCTGGTATTCCATGATCTCTTTCTCGTTGAATGTCCATTGAAATCAAATCTAAACCATATTTAGATGTTGATTTAAATAATTTGCATGTTATCTAAAAATATTTATAATATTAAGGTAGTTACAATATCTGGTTCTTATTTTGAACAATAGTGTACCTAACATTTATATTATGCTATGCTGTAAAAGTTTGAAAAGTTTTTTGAAGTTTTCGAAATAGCTAAGTGTATGTTACCGTATAAATCTGTTAAAACTAGATTTAACTTTTAACTAGTAAAAGCTTGAACAAATTAAGGCTGTTCGTTTTGAAGATCCATTTAACGAATGAAGCGATGCCGTCACAAACCATTGTTACCCATTGTGACGCGACATCGGTTGATTCGATGAATGAACCGTATTTAGCCA
This sequence comes from Agonum fuliginosum, assembly GCA_947534325.1. Classification (NCBI taxonomy): domain Eukaryota; kingdom Metazoa; phylum Arthropoda; class Insecta; order Coleoptera; family Carabidae; genus Agonum; species Agonum fuliginosum. Next base: position 35,758,009 of record OX384033.1, on the reverse strand, counting down.
TTTTCTACTACAAAAGGAGTTTCGTTTTTTTTTAAATGAAAGATTAAAGTCTAGGCTATGTCCGCTTAGTGTCACTTTTTAATTTTTACTTTAGTTTTTTAATATTTTATCTTCAAATTTCTTAAAATTTTACTAAATTTGGAGCTTAAAAAATAAATGTAAAAATTTAAATAAAAAAAAAAATGGCACTAGACAGACCTAGAGACATCTTTTATCTTTAAATTTTAAAAAAGAGCAAACAAATCGGACCAAAATTAAAGTCAATTTCATGGGCCCAACGAGAACATATTTTTGCTTAATTTTGTAGGGGTGGCATTCCTCTTAACCTAACCTAACCACGTAACCTAAAACTGGGATTTGGTTAAATAAGGTTAGTTTTGATGTTTAACTTGGTTACATCTAGTTTTAACTAGGGATGGGAAAATATTGATATACTCGTATCGATATGAACATCAGTCGATATTACTTTTCGTTTGGTATCGATGTATCGATAACTCGATATTATCCATATTTTCCGATAATTATCGACATATATCAACAAATATCGAGTAATCGATACATCAATAACAAACGAAAATTGATAGCAACTTGTGTTCATATTGATATTTATCGATATATCGAAATTTTTCACATCCTTTTATAACTAACTTCGAGTTTTGCGAGTGCAATCAATAGCAACGACAAGTAGTATTATATTTTAATAGGAAGTTAATAGAATCAATTGATTGTGACGTGAAGATGTGCTGTAGAATTTGAAGTAATGTTTGATTAATAATTACTAAATAATATCATACCTCCGATGTTGCGCAATCGCTCATTTTCATCATTGGAGAACAACACAAGCTGTTTAAAATTTCATCATGATTATTACAACAAAGAACTGGTCTAGCAAAATAATCACTGAACTTATGCTCAGATTTTGCTTGGCCAGAACTATTGCACAGTCTAAAATCAAAATATTACACATAAATAATAATAATAAACATAATAATATTTAAAGAAAGATTTTCGGTCTTTTAAAGTCCGCAACAGAAATGTCAATCTCTTTTATTTTAAAAAGCAACCATATTTAAATAGTCATCAGAATTTCACCTTAACCTTTAACCAAAAACAAGGATTAAATAGTTATTTATATGCCTCCGGTCGGCATCGCTAGTTTTCCATATCTCAAAATCCGCCAGAAACTCTTTGTTGCCAGCCTAGGCCGGCAAACAACCGGAAGTTATAGGTTGGCATCTTGACATTACTACAGTTGTCAAGCAAATGTCAATTTTATGCGTTGAATATTTTTTATACAAGAATTAACAAGATTTTGACAAATTTTAGACGTAAATCGTTAATAGAAACTGAAATAAATATATTTTAAGCTCAAATGCAAGTATTCAGTACACAATTTTTTAGGTTATGTATAATAAAATACAAATTAATTAAATTAATTTTATATTTTTGTAATGAAATCGGCACATAAAATATTGTGTATTACACGTCCAGAAACTGTTATGCTAGTGCTCGTAATTTGCAAGCAAATAACTATTGTATACCTAGGCTGCGAAATGACAGTATAGCGTTCGAGAGAAAATGATCGAAGACATTAAACACATTTCGCAGACGAGGTATACACAATGTTTTTTGTTTGTCTAATTTTCATCTAATTCAACTTTGATACACATTTTTTGTATCTCTCAAAATGTAAGAAATTTTTCGGGAGGCAGACATTTGCCGATCTTCCTGTAGATAAAATCCTACCTTATTTTGTCAGGTAAAGTAGAATGATAACATCTGAACACAATGTTCATACAATTTAAGCTTCCTGGGTTTAAATTTTCAGCATATTTTGTTGTAAAACCATTTTCATCGCTTTCGGCGAATAATTTTTTTACAAACTTTTTTCCTATAAATAATGGTAAATATTCTTTATAAACAATATGCTGATATATTGCTATCAATATTCTTCTAGCTTCTTGAAATAATTTTTCGTCATCCCAATGAGGATTTAATTCCTTTAACTCTTTAGCAATTCTGTTATGTTCTCTTAAAAATGTCACCTGCATTGCCACTAAATGCGGATTTTGATTTACTCTGCTATCACCTGAAATAAAATAAAATTTAAAATCATAATAAAAGTGTAACAGCATATTAAAAATATTAGAATCAAATAAAGACAGATTAACGAAGGTTTATACAGAGAGTATTTTTTATTAGTAAACATAGGACATGTCATTACCATAGTTATAGTGTTACAGAATGACAGCAATGCATTAGAGCATTTTTTTATCAGTAAACATAGGGATAATTAACATACTAAAATAAATATGAAATATAAATTAAAGAAATGATAAATTAGTTATTTATGTTTTCTACACTTAAGAACTAGGTAGACACTTAAAAAATAATGTGTACAATGGTGACTGAATGAATGTTGAACAATTAAAAAATCGAATTAGTGCTTCTTTCCAAAATATTACTCCCCAGCAAATAACTAATGCTATAAATTATTTTTATAATCGTTTAGGTGTTTAGGATATTGTTTAGAAGTTAGTGGTTCCAATTTTGAGCATTTAATTAGTTTAATAAAATCCTCATTAGTTTAATGTAGGTGTCTACCTAGTTCTTAAGTGTAGAAAACATAAATAAATAATTTATCATTTCTTTAATTTATATTTCATATTTATTTTAGTATGTTAATTATTCCTATGTTTACTGATACAAAAAAACGCTCTAATGCATTGCTGTCATTCTGTAACACTGTAACTATGGTAATGACATGCCCTATGTTTACTAATAAAAAAAACTCCCGGTATTATAAATTAGGTAGGTAAGGTACCTACATAATATACTTTTGTTTTAAATTTAATTGAACAAAAATTAAACTTAATTAAAGTCTTTGTTTTTTAACCCCTCCCCTTACATATAATTATGAGACAGTGAATTTCTATTATTGTCATAATGAGTTCTTTCAAAATTTAACACTTCTTAGTAGGGAAAGATGAGGCATTCTGGACCAAGCCACCCGGAGGCTGGGAGGCTGACTTTCATTCATAAATTTGCGTCTGTAGTACGTAGTAAATTTGACCTTGATAAGTTCCCACGACCCCAGACCCAATCGCCCCATACCCCCACTCTCCCCATACCATGTGACGTCAGAGAAAAGTGGTGGGGGTAGCTCAAGGTCAAATTTACTACGTACTACAGACGCAAATTTATGAATGAAAGTCCTCTGGGAGGACTGAGCCAGAATGTCCCATCTTTCCCTATGACGTCATCCTATGTCACCTTTTTATCTCAAGGTCACACCTGAAATTAACACCTGTCGGCAAACATCAAAGGATGCCGCCTGATAAGTTCCCACGGTCCGCAGACCCAATCGCCCCATGTCCCCACTCCCGCCCCATACCATGTGACGTCAGAGAAAAGTAGTAGGAGTAGCTCAAGGTCAAATTTACTACGTACTACAGACGCAAATTTATGAATGAAAGTCAGCCTCCCAGCCTCCGGGAGGCTTGGTCCAGAATGCCTCATCTTTCCCTACTACGATTAAGATTTTTTATACCTGCTATATAACATGCATCGTTTTCATTTCTTGAATCACAGAACATAGAATCTGTTCGTGGTAGCATCCGAAATTTATTAGGTGAACTTTCTTTAAGTTTTCCATCTTTAAATGCCCGTAGTTCTTTGGCCATTTCTTTATTATTTCCGTATACAAAGGAACAGTCTAAGAAACTAGTCACCATATTAACCTAGAATAATAATAACTAATAACTTATAATACCATAAGTGGTCGTAGTTATGTCGATTATTTTTCTGGTAGTATTACGAATGTTCCTTGTGCTTGGATATGAATATTACGAGTGCGCAGCACGAGTAATATTCGCAAGCACAAGATACATGAGTATATGATATACTACCAGAAAAATAATCTACTTCAGTATGACTACGAATGGTATTCAAGAGATTATTCATTGAATCAAATACAGTTTTAAATTAAAAAGGCAAGAAAAAAAATCTCTATCAAATAAATGAGCCTAATGAAAGGGTACATTGCTATTTAAAAAAAATTAAAGTGTTATTCGTTACTCATTTGTTTTCTGAAATACAAAAAATTGAATGCTGTCTTATTATGGTAAATAAAATGTTAAACAACTTTTATATAAAAAATTTTTTTTATAAAGTTGATATTTACCGAGATATATACTATATTCCATACATAGTATATGCAAATGCATATAATCCGCACTCTAATATTATTACCTGTTCAGCGGGTCCTATAATACAATCGCTTCTTGGAGCGGTAACAGATCTTATAAAATTCATACATCTTTTATTATATTTTCCAAATACTGGATCATTTTTCGGCAATGAAATCGGCATACAAGATGAATGCATCAAAGACAAAGGCAAATGTTGCCCAGAATCAGTGCAACACTTTATAGGCCCTCCCTCTAAAACCCAATATTAGTTTCAGCTTCGTAAACACAAAGTATATTTTCCAACCATTACCAACATTTAAAAAAATGAATACACAGGAATGCAGTCAATGGTTACATTTTTATGATGAACTCCGAACATAGGCTACGTATTTTTTCAAATTATGTGCCTTTTTACAATTTGACAACGTCGGTTTTGATGATTAAACATTTAACTTATTTTGATTATTAATGTTAAGTCTAACCTTGAGGAAGCCACAAATGGTGGCGAAACGTTGGTTTATTTGACTTAAATAAAAAAAAAATTCACGACATGCGGAGAAAACACAATTTTCTTTTCGCGAAATAGTGAGGAAAGTAAGTTTTCCCTCTCTAGAGAGGAAAGTAAGCAGTGTTACCACCAATGTTATTTTACGATGAAATATTTTAAAAATTGTAAGTAAATTTATTATTTTATTTAAAATTCTGATTTTATAGTGGTACAAGAATATAAAAATTCCGAAAAATTCAAAAAAAATCCTATTTTATGCAAACTTTACACGGTTATATCTCATGATACCAATTAATTTTTAAAATTTTAAAAAGGCACATCTAGATCCATTATTTCTCTATTACATGTTTATAAAAACTATTATTTTACAATTATTATGTTTTATACTTTTTTTTTACTATTTCACGATTTTACAACTTAAATTTAATTTGGCATATTGGCTGCATTTCGTTGTCTTCAAACGTCATTCTGACAGATGGCAGTTATAACGTAACTTCTAGTTATGTGTTTCTTCTACATTTACAATGTTTTTAAATATGCTCAATTGCCTCACTCGCTTCGCTCGTGACACAAACTTCGAGCTCGAGTGGGAAAAAGAAGCGCTTTCTTCTCTAGTTGGACAAATAACTATTAACCATTGACTGCATTCCTGTGTAATTCATATTTAAAATACTGACTCCAGTCGCTTAAATTATTATTGCAATTACCAACATTGTCGGGCAAAGCTTGCTGAGTGTCATGTGCTATCAACTGACCCAACTGGCTTGCCATTAGGGTTAGTTTCGAATCGGGAGTAATTTCCGAGTTAAATACATTGATACTAATATCTCTAGCGCTAGGTAACTCGTCTCCTGTGACTGATAATCGTGGTTTATGAATACCGTCTTCGTAATCAGGGTCTAGAAGTCTTGTGAAAGTGCACTGGGCTGCGCCCCAGAATGGGTGTTTTAAATTGTTGCAGGATCCATCGTAACTACGATATTTTCTGTTGGTTTTAGTGCAAGTTTGATTCGAGATATTTTCACAGATTTTTTTCACGCGAAATTGGGATTCGTATAAATTGCGCATTAATTCTTTTGGAGATTCGCCCCTAAAATTAAATCAGTTAGTTTAGATAAACAAAATCTTTATGGAGACTATTTTCGTCACTGAATCTATTTTAACGTCCGATGTTATTACTCTATGACAAAGGCAAAAGAGGAGGGCAGAACTGGGAAAGATACTTTTAAAAAATATCTTAGATACTTTTATAGATATTTGTATAAGTTTGTTCGAGATACTTAAGTATCTGGAAGTTTTTAATTCCAAGTATCTTGATATACTAATATTTCTTAAAAGTATATAATATACATCTACTTAGATACAAAAATGTATCTTAAATGTTTTAGCTACTTTTATAAATATTTTACTTTTAATAAATTTTACCTAAAATAAAAAGTTTCTAAGATAAAGTATCTTAGATACTTTTTGTATCTTAGATACTATCAAGTATCTTTTTTTGTAAGTTACTCCCAGCTCTGGAGGGGGCAACTTATATTTTACTGGAAAGGGAAGAAGAGGGGTAGTGAAGATTTCTTATAATATAAAACTCAAAACTATTGAAACTTCTACTACATTTTTCACCATATAGTACAGCTGTTTACTTATTAAGAATTTATCACTCAATGTAACTGAATTGGAATTGATAAACTGATGCCCAATGGGCTATTCTAGAGTGTTTTGTGACCAGTACAAGAATGGTAAAAATTTATTTCAACAAGGATTTAATAGAAAAAGAATGGATCTACAGATGTGCCTTTTTAAAATTTTGATTAAAAAATTGTACAAGAATATAAAAATTCCGAAAAATTCAAAAAATATCCTATTTTATGCAAACTTTACACGGTTATATCTCATGATACAAATTAATTTTTTAAATTTTAAAAAGGCACATCTGTAGATCCATTCTTTCTCTATTACATGTTTATAAAAACATTATCCTGAAGTCAATAATCTGACAGTTTACTCGCAACGAAAACACTGTTACAGTATTTTTCAACTTCAAAATGACATTGCATAGCTAGGATGCGGCAAAGTACGAGTTTCGGGCTGGTTTCAGGCTGCCCTAGAGTAGTGAGGAAAAGAGTGGAATGGAAAAAAAGTAAAATCGAGAGTATTCTACGAATTCGGTAAAAACGTAGACGAGCCGCTTAAGGCTAAGCTTTAAAAATTCAGAGTCATCTGTCGTCTTCGGGTACAAGGTGAAAAGCTTCAAATGGCGAAATAGTTCTGAGATTTACAACAGATACACTTGCTATTAATCAATTGTCAATATGAATTACACGCTCTGGCTTTGTTCAAATTGATACCGAATTGATACGTTTGCAAAGATCACAGACTTTTTTCTCTTCTAGAGGGCGCAGTTGCAGTGGCGCATCCAAGAGGTTTTTTTGGGGTAACGATTGAATCATAGGCTACAGTTTTACGATATTATCGTAAAATTGCTTAGAATTGCACCATAAATTTAATTTTCACGACCGTTGGCGCTGATAGATACATAATAAATTGTAGAAAATATTATTTTTATTCATACCTGCGTAAATTAGTTTGTAAGTAAACTTCTAATCCCTTCAAAATAACTTGCGAAGCCTTCGATCTTCTTGCCAGTTTAGCTGGTTGAGCTCCAGTATTAAATCTGAAGAAACCGGTACTGTTTCTCGTCATATGAACTCCTTTCGTAGGAAGCCATTCGTTATATTCGTACTGATGTAGCGCTAGAACTTGTCCGGTCTCTAGCGCTCGTTCCAATTCTTCTAATTTGTAAAAATCATCTGCAACATAGCAAAACATACACTATAATACCCATATTTTTATTAAACTAATTATTCGCATAATTACTTTTAAACATAAATTTAATAAACACGTAAATAGAATGACATTCATTTAGAATTAGAATTATTAAAAGTTATGTTGAAATAAGTATTCAGTTGGATTAATAATTATATTAATAATTAAAACAAAATGCGAAATTCCGCGAGCTAATTGGAACGATTTTGTATCTACACCAACGCTGTATTTTTATGATCTTCTTGCACATAACATGTGCAAGAAGATCATAGGTATGTTATACCTATTTTATAAAAAACATTCAAATTTTAATTTGATTTTGTTTTGTGAATAATAGTCTATATTACCAGGTCTATTGTTATACAGGGTGTTTCATAACTTCAGGTACATACGTTAATGGTATTATGTTGTTTGATATAAATAACTGGGTGGATAATTATGTTAAAATTATTAATTAAATAAAATTCTGTTGGTGGAGATTGCTCAACAACGGGAAATTTTGTGCATCAGCTAAACTGGAATGTGAACCTAACTAAATACTTTTTAGAAATGGTTATTGTTGAGCCGAAATGGATGTTAAGGAAAGAATTAATAATTTAAGAAGTGATCACTTCTACAAATATGTTTTTTAAATATCAACATCTATTCTAGGCTCATTTCGTTGACCTGAAGATGGTCCAAATCATGACCGAAACGTTGTCCTAACTTAATATCATTAAATAAGACTAGAGCCATGTTATCAAAAACGTAAATTAATACTTTTAATTATTTACCTAACTAAATATGGATATATAACACACTCAGCTACCTACTGCATAATTTGATTTTTATTAAATAAAAATGTAGTTAGTAACAGGTAACAACAGAGAGTAAAATGAAACGTTTATTGAAAGTTTAGTAATAAATAGCATAAAATATACTTACTGCTGGTACCGCCGGTTACATAAGGACTTTCAGTGAAAGGATCAAAATTGAAATAATCTGCGTACAACACTCCAAATATCATAAAAAGCACTAAATACACCTTGTGTGTCATTGTTGCGGAAACATTAAATCAAAACCAGGAAATGTACTTGCTTAAATAACTTTTGTTGTTTATTAAACAAAATTGAAAGGAGTGCTACCAGTTTAGATAACAATTAAATTTATTTCTATAAACATTGTACCAAATGTTGTTACTTAATATTACTTCCTATTTTAACTTCCAAGGAAATAAATAAACAAACATTATCATAATATTCGTAGTAATTAACTGTTGCAATTAACATACATTGTTCATAAATTATTTTATAAATATAGTTTGGGTAGGTCTGCAAGAAAACATTGAAATAATTTAAATTTGATAAAAAATTATCAAAAAATACTAAAACAAAATCATAATTTAAATAACACTTACAAACAAAAGGAAAAAAGAAAAATCATATTAATTAATTTATCGCCCAGTAGAAACAAATGAAAATAGTATATTGTAATACAAGTGTGGAAAGGGATTCATTGAAAAACTAGTATGACGGAGCACGAGCGTTTCAATGACCCTATTCACAAGTGTGTTAGATATTATTTTTTCTACGAAAGCGGAAAATATTCAAAATTAATAAAAAAAATTGTAAATATAATATTTACAAATTTATGAAAAACAAATTAGGTAGGCTTGCTGTCAGAGCTGAAAACAATAACAATATCTAAAAACAAACAGTTCAATATTGTAATTTTGCATTTATGGTGTGATTTATGATAAAAATTATGACATGCAAAAAGTTGTAGTGTGTAGTGTAGTGTGAATATTTATTATAGATATTACAAAAAATAAAGTGTTTTACGTATGAAAAATGTACTTTTTGAAACATTCGCACTCAATGTACCAAATGAGTGTGGAAATTATTTTCACCATTCAATGTTTCAAAAGCCTACTTTCACCATCAATTTTAATATCTGAAAACATGTGAATTCCCACTTATATAATATATAAATTTATAAATATATTTTTTTCGTTAGGTAATAGACACTTTATAATCTGAAAACCATTTTTGACCGAGCAATGCTTCTACGATTTAGAAGAATATTATAATTATTTGGAAAAAATTATTTCATTTATATATGTTTTTACATATTATTACTCACACTTCATATAAAATGTAAATTTTCAAGTGGAATAAATAAATATTATTATTTTTATTATAGTCTAGTAGATAATATTAATAATTGTAAAATAATAGGCAACAGACATAACGTCAATGTATTTTTATCTAAGTACTTTTTTGTCAAATTTATACATCGCACATCGTTAAATTGATGTAAGTATGTTGATACATTCAATATTAATTACTTATAATAATTGCTCATGATATATTTTTTTTCCACTTTCATAAGATATAAATTGTTCTGGTTAACTCAATATAATAATGTTCTTTTAGTTTTTTGCACACATATAATCAATTTTTTAAAATAAGAAATTAGGAAATTAGAGTATTAGAAGTTCTTAAAAAAATATCTTTATTTACGATAAAAAAACAAATATAAAAATATAATCTAATAATGTACATGACATAATTTTAAAAACTGTACAAATTATAAAACAAATGAAACAAAGCGTCAGATCGTGACAGTGAGATGACAGTATTTTAAACTATAAATAAGTAATAAGCTAATAAGTATTTTACAATAACAATAAAGTGGCTAAGAATTATTTGTAGAATTCGTGAGAATCATCTTCGGCTCCAATGTCCTTCCAAAGGGACAAGTCCACAGCGGGAAGCGCTTCGCACGGCAATACGTGATTACTGAAACAAAATATTATTTATTTGTAGTTAAATGGACAACTATTGTTTACATTACTGAAGTTGAACTAATAAAACAAACGAAAACAATGTGTGAATACGATAGAATAGTATATATTGAAGAACAAGTTTTATAAGACATGATTTTTTTTGCACGCGTTCAAATTAAGTGCGAAAAAGTCTTATAAAATGTGTTCTTTATACTATTTTTTCTATTTGGCGTCTTTTTAATATTAAAATTCAAATTAAATTCTCATAAGATGCACCAAGTTGATTTAGGGCAAATGTGTGTAATGTTGATTCGCTGAATGAACCATATTTAACAACTTTCTACTACAAAAGGAGAAAGGAGTTTCGTTGGGGACATGAAATTGAAACTAATTTGAAATATTTTTAAACAATTTTTTTATATATGAAAGATTAAAGTCCAGGCTATGTCCGCTTAGTGTCACTTTTTAAATTTTCACTTTAGTTTTTAAATATTTTATCTTCAAAGTTCTTTAAATTTTACTAAATTTGGAGTTTAAACAAACATGTACAAATTTAAAATTAAAAAAAATGGCACTAGACAGACCTAGAGACATATTTTATCTTTAAATAAAAAAAGAGCAAACAAATCGGAACAAAATTAGAGTCAATTTCATGTCCCCAACGAGAACATATTTTGACTTTATTTTGTAGGGGTCAGCATTCCTCTTAAGTCAGGTGAGGTAGTATCAACATGCGAAAATGTCAGATGACAGGTTTGCAAAGCGAATAAATAGATTAATTGATGGTTTATTACGAATACTAATGATGCAGAATAGAAATAAAATAAGTTTTAAGGGTTATAATCAACTTACTGTTCAGAAACTCTTTCAAAACCACGTGGCTGCATTGATTGCACGTGATGAGCGTTATCACAGAATAGACGGGAAATACTGGATTTGCGGATTTCGTACAGTTGTTCTGAAATTACAAAATAATATGTCATTTCTAACCTACAATATAAATTATTCATCAGTTATATAGGTATGATTAATTCACTATACAGAAATTTTGACTCGTATTCTAATTTCAATATTTAGAAACACTAATGGTCATTTGCACCGCTACCACTTAACTTTTAAGTGTCACTTAAATGAAAAATATCGAATCGAACTCATGACAGCAATGTTATTTTTACGTTTGACAATTTGATTTTGATTCGATATTGTTCATTTAAGGAAAACTTAAAATTTAAGTGGAAGCGGTGCAACTGGCTATAAGTGAATGCGACGTAACAATTCAATATTAAATAAACTATCACATAAAACAAAAAATACCAATAGTAAAAGGATTTCCGCTGTGTCCATTTTCGAACCAGAATCTATCACCAGCTCTGGTTCTGTAGAACTGTTCAGTTAAGATGCACAAGAAAGTGGGACCAGCCAAAGTGCCAGGAACAAGTCGTTCTAAAGATCCTCCTACAGTCAAGTCGACGTCATCTACTGATTCGTACAATGAGGCTAGTTTCTCTACATTCTAAAAATAAAAATACAGTTAAATCAATTATTCAAAATACTCCAGTCAAAACGCGGTAAATGGTGTGATGACGCTAACCAGGACGGGAAAAGGTCTACTATAGGTTTTTTGGGTCGCTGAATCCGAATCCGGGGTCCAAATGACCTGGAAAATAGGGGAACACCCTTAAATCAGCAAAAAGTATCCCTTTTTAGGGGTTAGCAATATTTGGTAAGTAGAGCTAAAATTAATTTTTTTTTAAATTTAAATAAAAACCCCCTGGAGGGAGAAATTACCCCTAAATTATAAAAAATTTAAAAAAACGCTATTGAATTTTATTTTTGATACTTTTCATTATACATCCGGAATACTAACAACATTTGTTGTACAAAAAATATTTTCACCCCCCAGGGGGTGAAAACGGCTGTAAACTATCCCTAAATTGTAAACGACTAAAAAAAACGTTACCTATTGACATTTATTATTAACATTTATAAGAATAACAACGTCTTTTTTAATTTTTTACAATTTAGAGGTAGATTACACCCATTTTCAACCCCTGGGGAGGGGATTAAAATATTTTTTGTACAACAAATGTTGTTAGTATTCCGGTTGTATAATGAAAAGTATCAAAAATAAAATTCAATCGCGTTTTTTTAAATTTTTTATAATTTAGGGGTAGTTCAGCCCTCCAGGTGGGTGAATACGTTGTATAATAGTCAAAATGCTATAAAATATTTTTAAATACTTAATAATTTAAAAAAAAATTAATTTTAGTTTTACTTACAAAAAAGGGGCACTTTTTGCTGATTTAACGGTGTTCCCCTATTTTCCAGGTCATTTGGAGCCCGGATTCGGATTCAGCGACCCAAAAAACCTATAGTAGACCTTTTCCCGTCCTGGTTAGCGATTTATAACCCCCCTCCCCCCAGCGTTTTGACTGGAGTAAAACGCATAATCAATAAAACTCACCTCCGGAGTAATCAGATCAAGGAAATCATGGAAATCGTATGCTTTGGGAAGTCCACAGAACTTTCTGTAATCGTTGTAAGAAGCCAAACCATGATCACGATTTCTTTGGATGTCAATAGCTTTTAAGTCAGAGCCGAATTGTTGCATGTTTCTGAACAAAAATTGTGTTATCTGCAAAAATAATAATATTGCTATAACATCCCATTGTTAACATAGATACATGGAAAGTGAACCATGAATATACTATACTATAATGTAGGTATAAAAAGAAAAAAAAACAATGCGACAAACAAGTATTAAGAAAACACAGTTAAGAGCAGAGCTGGGCAAAGTACCAGAAAAAAGTACAAGTATAAAGTACCTTATGGCCAATGAAAGTAATTGAAGTAAAAGTACTTTTCTTCATAAGTTTCTATGACCAAGTATCAAGTACTTTAAAACTGTACAACTACTTTACAAAGTACTTGGAAAGCTGCAAGAAAAAATTAATATATTGAAGTACCTATTAAGTACCAAGTAAAAGTACTTTACACAGTACTTGAAAACCTGCAATCACAATTACAAATTCTGTAACAAGTGTTCACAGGTTTTGATTGGCAATATAGCAAGAAAAAAAGTAAGCATACGAATTACGAAGGCACTGACAAAGTAAATTCAAATACTTTAAATAGGTACTTCAAGTACTACAAAAGTACTTGTAGTACTAAATATATTTAAGCAAGTACCAAGAAAATTGTCCAAGTTCTTTAATTCAAGTACTTAAAATTACTTGAAGTAAATATTTTTTACTTCAAGTACTCATAAAGTACTTGAAGTACGAATATATTTAAACAAGCATCAAGTAAATTGTTGAAGATGTGCAAGTACCAAGTACAAGTACCAAATTTAAAAAGTATTTGAAGTACAACACTTATAAAATCAGTACTTAAAGTAATTTTACTTGAAGTAATGCCCAGCTCTGGTTAAGAAACATTTTGGAATAAATCATCTGTTGGGGAATTTACGTAGGTACTTATATTATTATTATTGTTGTATAGTTATTTAAATTACGACTTACTTCGTTGTCATGGTACTGATCGGATTGCAACTGAGGCTGAGTTCCCATGCCTCGGGTCAAGTCATCGAAGTTGTCATCCTGTTCCAAGACTAGAGGTCTGTTGAACCAATCGCTCATACGAATGTTGCCGTAGCTGTGACGATGTTCAGGAATCAACCTGTACAGAAAGAAAACAAATAGTGTGAAAATAATATATTGTGTGTCTAGTGCGGAAAGTAGGCTTCTCCACCATAATCGAAGCAAGGAATATTAACAATAAAAACATAAGTTACATAATCCAGTTATGACGTTATGACTAATAAGGTTAATAAAAAAGGTTTTAAATATTTTCATTTCAACGATATAAATTTTTTAAGATTCCATGACGTAGATTGTTTCATATGGAACGTTGTTATAGGCCGTAAAAATTTTCGCGCGATGAGAAGAGACATGATGCGGCCGAGAATGTAACTACCATCTGTTAATATTACATTATTCGTGCTTATTTCATTTGTGTATACTTTGATTTTATACTTTTCACTGCTACAAAATGTTTTTTGTATAGCAAAAAAACTTGTAATATAAAATAAATTATTAATATTTTTTAAGGAAAATGTAATCTTTGAGTGACTGTTTTGTGTGTACAAAGTAGCTCAATTTTTTATCTACACGATTCTACTTTGCGCACGCATATCCGCATAGTTAAAAAATGAGTTTGCACACGAAAAAGGTAACTTTTCGTGCAGGTATGACAAAAATTGTTTTATTATTAATAATAGTTGATATAACAGGCCTGTTTGAAAATAGAAATAAATTAATGTATCAAGTACTTACTCTAAGAAACCAGCGATCAAAGAGTGGAAGAATCTGAATGCAGCTGTGGCATGCTCATTCAAAACGGTTGGGTTCACACTTGCGTCGTAATCGTTTACGTAGCCTTTGGTATTGTACAGGATTCTGTTTTTCAAGGAGTTTTTCAGTCCTGAAATAATATAAAACCAATTTATTTATGAGTTGTACTTTTCATGAATGTTTTCACTTATAATATCACATGTGCATTAATTCTATCCGGATTTTTTTTTGAGTGCTTTCAAATAACGTCTTAATTAGCTCGAGTGGTACACGGGAGCTAATTACGTTGTTGGAATGCTCGATAAAAAATTTCCAGGACATGAATGAATAGGTACACGAGTGCATATTCGGTAAGAAAATCGCAATGACATCGTCGCTCTATTTTTGAATTCTTTTTACAATAGAAACTTGAAATATTTACTAAAGTTGTATTTAACATTAATAAATATGTATTATTTACCTTATTAATTGCTTATTTATACTCAAAATAACAATTTAACCAATTTTTAATTTAATGTCAAAGTGTCAGATGACGGTAAAGTTCCCGCTTATTAATTTTAGTTAAGTTACTCAAGCTATTTTCCGAGAAAATTTTTATATAACCATGGTTACTAATATTACTTTAAAATTAAAATTATTCAAATTACGACTGAACTTACAACTTGAACTATACTTGTTTGGTTTATTGGTTCAATACATTCATTTCTGTGCTTATTATTACAATAAATAAAGAAAAATAACACTTACCAATAAAGATGGGAAGCCACTCATAGTAAGAAATATACTGATGCTCGGCAACACAAATCCTTCTAGCTTCCTGGAAGATTGTCTCGTCATTCCAGTGCGGGTTCAACTTGGCCAGAGCATCAGCCACTCTGTTATGTTCTCTCAGCAGGATAATTTGCAGGATAGTGAGCTGGGGATTCTGATTGGCTCTTTGATCACCTGAAACCCATACACAATTCATATTCTCCAATGTCATCAGTCATAACAAATAAATATTTAGTAAAAATAGAAACAATACCTAAATAAAACTAAATATTGGAAAATGTAATAAAAATTAGAGCAGTCTTCAAGAATTTGGACAATCAGAAAAAGAGTACCTATTTTAAAAGATTCCAAATACAATCAATTTATTTCTGTGAAGAATATTCACCAAACCGCATTTGCACTAATAAAACTAAATTTCCAAACAAGGACTCGAATCGAACCGGAACAGAAACGAAAACCGGAGCGAACCACAGCTATTTTAGTGAACCCGGATCCAAACTTGAACCTTTAATAATATTTTGGAAAACCCATAACCGGATCGGAACAGAACCAATGATTGTAAACCGGTTCGGAACGGTTTAATGAATAAACTAAAAAAAATTCATCAAAATGCTAATAATTATTATTACAAATAAATACTAATTTATCCATATTTATAGAAATTCTTGACAATTAATCTTTTTAATCTTTAAAAAATATCACTTCCGGTGAAGATATTTGTACCATCTAATGAGCTCTTCCAATTTGTATACATAATGTTAAAGACCAAATATCAAAATTTTTGGGTAATTCGTATTTTAGTTATTCGACTGACAGAAATCCGGCCCTGACCACATAACTACACACATACACACACGCGCACACATACACACATACATACAGACATCATCGTGAAACTATCAAAAATGAATTGTAAGGATCCTAATTCGTGCTCATCCACTAAAAACTCACTACCTGATTTTTAGCATGATTCCAATACCTTCCTTTACAGGTAAGCGGAAGGTAAAATATGTTAAATTCTTACTCTAGGGACTCTAAAACGTGCTTATCCACCAAAAACTCACACTCAAAAATTTTGATCCATCACAATACCTCCCTTATAGAATATGAGGCGGGAGGTAGAAAGAAATAAAATAATACAAAATCTGACAATAGCCTCTTATCTCCGTCATTGTCAATAAGTACTGCTGAGAAGCCACATTATAAATAAATAAATAAGACATACCAGCGAGGTAGCAGGGCTCATCCTGAGTCTGAACGGCACACGCTCCGGTCTTGTTGTTGTTGGCTGGCGGCCACTCCTTGCCGCGGCGCTGCTCTGTGCGGAGACGGCCGCCCTGGAAGGTACGCAGCTGGCTGTTCAGAGCTTGAGTGTTGCCGTACACAATGGACAGGTCCAAGAAGTGGTTCACAGCGGTCAACTGCCAAATCAAGTTCATTAGTTCAATACTCAATCTAATTATGAAACAAACGGCCAAATTCATTTACTCATTTTCACCTCAACTAGTACTAACTTTATTTTTAAAAAGTCATAAGGAAAATTTATAACTAAAAATGCTTAATGTAATGATCACTCTTAAAATGTTCATTTTCGACAAAAACAATTTATATTATATCTAGTACTTAGAAAATCTCACTGATTCAATGTTAACTCATTCGTCAAAAGCATTACAAGTAAACGAGCACCAAGCTACCCACCGAGCTAACTAAAGTAAAAAACTTCAACAAATTTAAGACCGATTTAAAGTTATACTTAATCGGAAAAGTGTTTTATAATCTGGATGAATTTTTCAACTCATAGTTGAACTCGTTCCATTCCTTTCGTCACACAGCTATCGACCATGTATCAATAATGTATTGTATTCACAATTTTTTAACATGTTATTTTATTGTAATTTTGACACCTCATAAACATGTAATGTTTCTATAGGAAATAAAGTATATTATTATTATATTAACTTACCTACCCACATTAAATTAAGAGTGATTTATTTTATATTAAAATCTAGAAAAGGGTTGTTTAGATAGTACGATTTTCAAAGAATTTCTAGACTTTTCATCATTAAAAATAAGCGCTAAGTATAAAATGGTGATACGTACAGCAAAAGATACAGTTCCAAAATTTGATTTATTGAGTAATAAAGGGAATGTGTTCCAGAAAATGCCTTGAAAATGCAACATTAGAAGATGCAAATCTAGAAAATTTATAAGCAATTAAATAATTAGCATCAAAAAATTTATTCACAGGAAAATTTTAGATTCGAGAGAAATGTAAACACAAGAAGATGCAACCACAAAAATAATATGCACATGCAGGGAACACGCCACTGCGTCAAATTGCCGTAATGTCAAATACCCGCTGTGTCCAATTGCCGCAATGTCAAATTGCCACTGTGCCAAAACGCATCCCCACCACTTACATACAGTATGTAAGTATGTATGTAACATACTTGTAATACGTATGTCGAGAGACTACTGCAAATTTATTTCGACACAGAGGCAATTTGACCCAGTGGAAATCAGGCACAACAGTAGATTTGACGTACCAAAACCGAGTTTGTGGGTCTCTAGTACGGTTTTTGTTAGTGTAGTAAATACCAAAACCGAGTTTGTGGGGCTCTAGTACGGTTTTGTTAGCTTTGTTAGTGTAGTAAATACCAAAACCTATGCTCGATTGCCAGTATGTCTAAATATTGCTGTTGTGCCTGATTTCCACTGGGTCAAATTGCCTCTGTGTCGAAATAAATTTGCAGTAGTCTCTCGACATACGTTATTACAAGTATGTAAGTGGTGGGGATGCGTTTTGGCATAGTGGCAATTTGACATTGCGGCAATTGGACACAGCGGGTATTTGACATAACGGCAATTTGACGCAGTGACATGCACCCCACATGCACATCTAGAAAAGTTACCGCCCAAACCTAGTATGTGGTGTGGGACTCAAGAATGGTACTAGGTTATTCACTTCAGTTCAACCTCAGTGTTCCCTGGTGTTGAAGAGCTAAATTAGTTTTCTAGATTTGCATCTTCCTGTGTTTGGATTTATGCCGATTCTAAGTCTAGATTTTTTGAATGGATCTTTTAATGCAGGTAACTTTTAAAAAATCTTCTGGTGTTGCATTTTCCTGTGTATAGGAGTATAAGTATTCTAGATTTTTAGACATGCACTCATAAATACGAATAAGACAATAATAGCTATACCACTACTAGGGTGATTCATCATATCTTGCTTTTTTAAAATGCGTGCCATTCAGGCTGTAGGGATCGTGGTGGGGAGAGAATGATCTCATTCGACAGGTGCACTTTTAAAGTTTTAGTCCCCACCCGGTCAGTCGCAATCATGCGTTGGAGCACGGAGCAGCATCGATGGCTGTTTTGAGGGGGCGCCTCATCTCAATAAGGGACGATTTGGAGTGGCCAGCCCACTCGCCCGATTTGGCTCCTTGTAATTTTTGTGTGGGGTTTTTTGAAATCCCGCGTTTACGTCAACCGTCCAAGGACCCTAGAAGACCTGAAAGCCAACATCCGGGTCGCAATTGCCAACATACCCGCTGCCATGCTGGCAAGGGTTATGACAAACGCCAGAAATCGGCTTATTCAGTGTATAGACAATGGGAGGCGTCACCTACCTGATATGATTTTGAAAACTGGGTGAAACAAAACTTTAGATATGTACCTACATTATAAAATAAAAATAAAAAGTTTATGATTCATAAAATGGTCATTATTGCGTTTTGAAATAAGTAAGTTACGATGAATCACCCTGTATAATGCACCAAGAAAAGATGGCCCTCTTATTAACTAAAATAAAATTAGGTGAATTTAGATTAGAAAGATCTCCTTACTTGTTCAGCAGGCTGCTGCCCTCCGACGCAATTGCGGTCCCTGTCAGTGATGGTGCGCACGAAGTTCATGCAGTTGATGTTGAACTTGGCAAGCAGAGGATCTCCTTTGGGAATAAGCAACGGGAAGCAGTGCTCGGGGATGTCAGCGTTCTCAAGAAGTTGTCCATTGGCGGAACAGCACTGGGTTTGGTGAGGCTCTGCAAATCATAAACACGTTAATTAATAACTACAACACTACAACATCATGCGCTGTGTTTGGATGGAACCGTAGCAAACCGAAAGCACGATCTACAGCTTCGAAATAGTTATTTAAGTATTAAGAGTGTAAGAAAGCTTTATGGCGTGAGACGTGATTTTGAGCCCGAGCGTCAGCCGAGGGCTAAAAACACGTCAAGAGCCATAAAAGCAAGTTACGCCTGTGGTACATACCCATATTTATGCACGGTTCAATATTTTCTAATTAATTAATTAATTTAATTTACTTGTTCAAATTACCAAAAATTTCGAAATTCGTTGACTGTTACTAAGATACCAAAAAATCCGACAATAAACAAAAATCTAAATGTCAAAGTTGTCATTAATGAATTAAACTTTTTTTATAGAGCACTGCGCTATAAAGTGGTTCGTGGGCTATAAAGTGACGTTTACGTCAAAGAAATTCGTGTATAAGTGTCAAATTATGATATGACCGTGCATAAAACTACTTCTTGGTCATTGCTGTTTTATAAATATCTAGTGGTACTCTGCGCGCGTTGCTTCGCCTCCAACTCGAATTTAAAGAAAACTCGTTATAAAGATCCTAAACTATTACCATACCATACATGGGCGTAGGTAGGGGTGGCAGGAGGGCGCTTGCCCTCCCTGGAAAATGAAAAAAATATTTTTCATTTCCAAAAATTGAATTTAAAGGTATTTAATCTTGAACCCAAAAAAATTTCACCTGCGGCGTATTCTTTTCATATTTATAACAACATCCCCAGTGGTCTACGGCATATTTTTTATTTATCGTTGATTTCATAAACGGTTCGCCCCCTATGGGAAATATTCTAACTACGCCCATTATACCATATCAAATTTGAACTCAATGCAGTACATTTTGAGTTAGCTAGCTACCATTTTGTTTCAAGATGGCGGACTGACATTTTAGTACTCTCATGTCATAATTTAGATCTTAATGTATTACCATACCAAATTTGAACTCAATCGGTAAAGTACATTTTGAGTTAGCTAGCTTCATTTTGTTTCAAGATGGCGGACTGCCATAAAATCCTGTTAAATAATTACCGTCAACATAAAATAATAGTATATTATATATTGAGGGACTAAAGTGCATGATTTAATCCTGAGGGTGAAGTTTATTTCACGAGCCGAAGGTGAGGGAAATAAACACCTGAGGGATTAAAGGTACTTCAGTCCTGTGGTATATACGCTATTTTTTGTACTTCATCCTCAAACGAATGCAAAATAGTTTAAAAGAATACACATTTTGTAATTTTGACAGTAAATTTTATGACAAATATTTATATTGTTACCATAGATACTCTGTAACAAATAGCACGTATTTACTTGACAACGGGATTAATTAATTCAATTCCTTGACAACGGGATTAAATATGAAAAATAATCCCTTGGGATCAAATTTAGAACCTTAGTCTCTAAAAATAAAGACTAAAGAAGAGTTTTAGTCCCGAAAGTGCAAAAAATATAATAGAAAATTATTATTAATATTTAAATATAGAACAAAACAGTTGTTATAATATTATTGTAATTTTTGTGCTTACTGTTATGATTTGCAATAATTACTAAGGATATTATATACCTACGTAAATGTTTTTTATAGTAAAAGTGCTCTTATTAGAATTATTTAATACCATAGTAAAGCATTATTTATGAGAACACTGAACACCTGAGATTTTAACCTTTGCAGCAAGTAAGTTTTAATAATACCTTAATTATTATTTATTTATTTTATACGATTATTAATGGTAAATAGAACAAATCATAATAATATGTCTTTTATGTTCCATGTGCCGTAACGCAAATTAATCAGATTAAAAAGTTAGTGCATATGGAATAGAGACAGATGGTTGTCGCAGCATAAAGATATTATATTTATCCATTACTACTGCACAGCGTTATTTTTATAATGACAGACCATTACTGTCATTGTCTATTGTAAGAGTTAATAATTTATTATTGAACTGATTTATATTTGGTTTGATGTTTGTAAAAGTTAAGGCGTTACACTTGTGCTAAAAATATAGTGAAAAAGGGACCTTGCTATATTACAAACTGAGCTCTTGTTAGTACGCCTAGCCTACACTGCTGTGCTCATATTTTATACTAGCCACCATTTTGTTTAAAGATGGCAGACTAATATTTTAATATACCTACCTATGTTTCAAGACAGATTCTTAGTTATTACCATACCAAATTTGAACTCAATCGGTGCAGTAAACTCTGTATTAGATAACCGTATTCATGTATAAATTATAAATATAATACGTAGGTAAATATAATACCAACGTTTTAAAAAATAAGTTCAATCTAAATCTATAAACTCAAAATGAGAGTTACAGAATTTCCAATATACCTACATAGTATACCTTTTGATTTTTTTTATTCATCATTTAATTTTGTTTTACCCCCTCCTTGAAAAATTTAGTGAGCATCTATGTCTTTACAAAATGTAAGAAATATCAACCAATTTATTGCTATTTACATTTTTTTTAATAAATCAAAGAATATAGGTACCAAACAATATTTTACTTAATATTTATGTTTTTAGTTAAATATATAAAATAAGCAACGTACAAAGTCAATACGAAATATGATTTTAAAATTTTATTTGAAACAAACGCGAGCGAAACAAAACTTGTTACCGCATCGATCGTCAGTTGATTTTTAGCGTTAAACGCGGTCAACGTCATCAGTTTATTACAATCTTACTATTAAAAATTTCATGGAACATCGTAGAAAATGATAATAGAAATAAGTGGAAATTGGTCGTGTGTGATTTGTTTGTAATGTAGTGAAAATAATCGGGACAAATCTGTGAAAACAAACAAAATTTTCTAATTTATTTTGTGATTATGAAAGGTTATGGTGTTTACAAACATGTGCTTATTTTCAATTCTAAGATAGATATTGTACCTGTAATAATAAATAATGTTAATAACGTGTGTTAATGAAATTATTATTGTTTAAATATTATTTTCGTGTATTTTAATTGTGAATAATTGTGTCTTACAACCGAAACCGATTAAGAAAGTTATTTACAAGAGACTGAGCTAGATCTACTAAGGTTTGTGCTTTTTACATTATTTATTTCATTTGTTACTAAATTATAGCATTTTGTTAAAATATCATGATTTCCATAAAATTTTATTTTATTTTATCCGTCAAATTACTTCGAGTTTAGACATAGTATTCTAACCTTACTTTTAGATAGTTTAATTATATATTATCTATATTATTATTATATTTATAAAGTTGAATGTTTGTCTGATCTTGAAATTTTGTAATGCATATTATAAGGTATGTTTGAATTCGATCGAACATCGAACCATTAGAAGTTGGGTTAAAAATTAAAATTTGCTCTAGCGCACGATCTACAGGTCATTTTTGACCAGTCAGGTTTGAAGATAATGTAGTACCTATATATTTAAATTCAATGAAGCCATTAGGGACAGGAGTTAAAAATTTAGTATCTAGTTCTAGACCGTTTGTCTGATTCTCAGAAATTTTGCATGCAGGTCTTTTTTAACTAGTCAAATTTTATGGTAGGTTTGTTTAAATTCTATCAGACCCTTAGGGGTGCGGGTTAAACAATACTTTCTACCTCAGTTAGTATAAAATAAAATGCTCCAATGCCACTTCCAATCAACTCGTACGTCTCATAGAGGTGGAGCTTATATTAGTTCAGGAGTCTCTATCTAATTTGCGGGTGAAAATTTCGTGAAATATTACTTTCGTAATCCTATCAAAATTATTGTAAATATTGAGATAATTGTACAAACGTTGTAATAATTTGGTAGAAAATTCATCACACTATGTTTCTCTAATGACAGTTTTCCAAAAATTTGTGTCAAATTTATGTTACATCCGTAAATTTTTTTTAATGGACTAAATAAAAAAATCTGACGTGGACACCACATGACTTCCTTGTACGCCTTGTGTGTTCATACTTTTCTTAATAACTAAAATGTAGAATAATATAAAAAATTCTTTTAACTTATTATAGTATACTCACAAATATATTTTAGTCATTTTATTTAAACTGCAGAAGAAGATATTATAAAGCATATTTAACTATTGTCACTGTCATGTTATAATCATTTAAATTTTACGTAGTAACAAATGTTAATCGATCATGGACTACAAGATACCGAAATACTAAATTATAAATATATACTTTAATTATTCCTAAATGATACCAGATACAAAAATATTTATAAAATACCGATTGTAGGTAATAATCACATAATCTTTCATTTAAAATTAAAAAAATTGTCTTAAATTAAATATTTATCGAAATATTTGAAAAAAGTACTACTTCCGGTTTGTAGATTGAAACCAAAAATAGGAGGTGCACAACTAGATGCTATAACAGTCCTAAATACAAAATTTCAACTTTCTGCGACACACATACGTCCGTACGTACGTTCGTACGTACGTACGCACGTACGTACAGACGTCACGACGAAACTAGTCATAATGGATTCAGAAAAGGTCAAAACGGATATTTCCATCAAAATCTGAAAACCGAAATTTTTCGCGATTACAATACTTCCTTATTACTCCGTACAAGAAAGTAAAAATGGTGGAAAAAAATTAAAAATCTGCCATTAAGAAAGCTTAGAAAAAACTTTTATTATCTATCGATTGATATATTAGTTCTCATAAAAAACTTTTATTTAGAGCTGATTTTAAAAGGAATTCGGTGTTTTGAGTACTAGCAGTACTGTCTTCTGTCAAAATCACATTATTATGGATTGTCTATTACGAAATAAAATAAAACCAGAAATCTTGCACTTACTTGTCTGAGTAGACCCAGCAATCATGCTCATATCATGCGTGATGATCTGTCCATACTGCATGGCAACTATAGTCCACTTGTGATCCGGGGCGGGTACATCGGGGTACAGACTCAAGGACACGAGCCTGGCTGGGGGGAGCTGGCGCCCGTGGTGCACCGACTCAGTGGGGGTGCTGACGCCATCCCCGTACTTGGCGGGCAGGAGGCGCGTGTAGGGGGTGTTGGGGGTGCCGAGCACGGGCTGCACGGGGTTGTTGCAGGAGCCGTCCAGCGAGCGGTAGCGGGACTTAGGGCAGCCGGGTGGGGGTGTGCCGCAACCCATGCCGGAGGGGTCTAGGGGGTTGGGCTGGGGTCGAGTGGGGGGCGGGCGAGGGT
Organism: Agonum fuliginosum; assembly: GCA_947534325.1. Lineage (NCBI taxonomy): Eukaryota > Metazoa > Arthropoda > Insecta > Coleoptera > Carabidae > Agonum > Agonum fuliginosum. The sequence goes on along the minus strand of OX384033.1, from coordinate 35,733,337 downwards.
AGCTGGAACCGAAGCCGCTGAAGCTGGAATCGAATTATGAAGTTGTTAGAGGTAAATTCATTTAAGCAGAACCCTGCGCGAAGTACGAATTCTCGTCTTAGAAAGAGAGTCATAGATGATAAACTACGCTACTGTCTGTTCTAAAGAACATCAGTTTCAATATCTGTTATTCTCATGTTGACGTTCGTAGTTTTGCTTCGGGGTAAAGCTGTGAATTTTGTCATTGATTGTGATTGAGTTATATTTTAGTTTTCTTTGAAAATTAAGTGAAGTGCAGCGTAGCATATACTCGCTAACTCCACTTTTGTAAAACAGACAGTATATGACAAGCTCTGCCTTCTCGCGCAGCTCAGGGTTCTAGATATTTGAATTTTACTCTAGTTGTAAACATGTTATGAAGTTTTCAAGCACTACAAATATTTGAATAATATGCGTTTGGTATTATAATACATTGGAGACTTGTGTAAAACATAGGCTTTTGCTGACTTATACGGGTGTCCCAAAAAAGTGGTCTACCCCCAAAAAGTAATTTATTGTTAAAGCAATTACATTAATTTTATAGATTTAGAAAATACATCAAAAAACGCATTAAACTACATAAAGAGTGAAAATATTCGATTTCCGGTTTAACCGGAAGTGATCCCAACTTTCTTATTTTAAAAGGAACACCGTGTATATTTTCCAAAATTTGGATTCTACGCAATATTCTGAATTCAACCATTTATAATAAGTGCATTTTTAAAATTATGAACCACATTGAAATGAAGAGTTGGTTGCGTGAACTACTAATTTTGGTCTTAGAGAAAAATGTATATATGAAAACTTCTCTATTTCAGAAACATTAGTCAGGACTTTTCTCATAAGTAGTGATGCTTGCATCCCTTACATAGAGAATAGTTTGTTTTGATAGTTGTACTATGTTTAGTGTTCTGTTTGTCGTTATCGTTACTTATATGTACAGTAGGTACTTATATGGTTATAGTGTGGAATTCAATATAATAAGCGGTACTAGGTCAAATTGTGTAATATGTGTAGTACACAAAAATTAGCTCCGCCCGTTCGCGCAGCTAAACCGTCTCTTCACTTCAAACTTAAATTAAATTCAAAATTTTATTTGCAAAATTTTTGCATTAAAAAAAAGGTCTGTACTAATGTGTATTTAATAAGAAAGAAATTTAGTTTTTTTATGAATTAGAAAAGTTATTTCAATTAATCTATATCGATATATACTATATTACAACATTCTTCTATTAAACGATTTCAAAATTAGTCATAAATATTAATAAGTAAAGTGAATTAATTTAGCTTGTTTGTTTCCCTTCATATAATTAATGAACAATAAATTGTTTGAACAATGCCTGAGAAAATAAGAAATATCTATATTTTAAATTAAAAGTGATAGATATTAATTTATTTTGATATAACTTTTACATAGCATTAATAATTAATAATTTCTACATTACTTACCCATGTCCAAATCCGCTGGAGCTGAATCCACTGCCACTGGATGGGTAGTAGTCTGGTAGTGTGCTCTCGAACAGTTTGTTAGGACCGCGGGCCGAGTTCTGCAGGAATACGTTGTAGGAAGCAGGGATGGCGTAGTCTACTGCGAGTACATGCAGAACAGAGCCTACCAGCAACGTCACTCCTATCCGTAATGTCATCTTCCTGGATTGTGTGTATTATTTGGTTTTTAACTGTAACAAAGAAGTAATTTAAATTAATTTTGTTATTTACTGATTTTGTAATAATCTTTATTCAGATGTAACACTTGACTTAGGTGCACCAGAATAATTTGTCGTAGTTTTGAAACCAAACTAAATTGTTATTATAAATGATACTTATTTATTCTGGGCATAATTATTAAGACAGAGGCGGACAATATACTTAGAACTTCAAAGTGCTTTAAGAAACGACAACATTCATAAAAATACAGGATATGTTCGATGCATATTTTTGTATACGTTGTTATTGGATGGACACAACGGTCACCCCCCACCAACTCCCACCTTTTTGTAAGGGTATGTAGTAGGTACCTGAGGGGATGAACCAGTGTCTTGAACACAGTCGTAGAATAAGCACCACTAAAACCACTACAAGTCTATATCATTTATGATCCGGCTCGAAGGACTAAAATGTTAATACCCGAAATTGATATTATTTTCTAAAATTGGACGTCAATTTCTTATTATAGTTATTTTTGTAACTAGTGTACCATTTTATTGATTCTGAAGCTCCATGCAACTTGCATTCGTTTCAGAATCACGTTTTCCGCATGTGTTCCAAACAAGAACTTTTCTGCAAAAAATTCAAGTTTTTGACAGTTTATATGTACCTATATCTACTTAAGTAGATATGCATAGATTATATTTAATTTTAAAGCATCATGACGGTTGTTTACATAACAATAATTAAATAAAACAAAAACTTTCCGCACTCATTTTGAGTACCAATTTCCCGCACGATTGTTAAAAAAATTAAAGCAGTTTTTCAAATTTTAATGATTTTTGTTAAAAAATTTAAAAATGTTCTAATACGAAAACAAAATGTTATAATTAATAATTAATATCACACAAAATTTATTATTAATTAAAATCACACTGCACCAGAATCATTATTTTAAAGTAGCTCCATTATGTGAAGATATATAAATCATAGTAGCTAAGAGTATCAAGGAAACAAAAATAATAAAAATAGCTAAATTTCTCGATTTCGCTTTATAGGGGCGGCACCTAGAAAATGTAGTCTGCCTAGCCTAACTACATTATAAATAATCGTCAAGTAACTTGTAACTATGCATATGGATACAGATGTATGAGATACAACGTGAAGGTATTATAAATCGACTTGCCTACATTTTTGTCATATTAGAAATCGCTGTACAGTTATCATAACTAAGAAAAATAAGAGAAACTAGATGACGGCTCTTGGTTAGCATCAAATTGCTGATATGGTTGATAGAGTATTATTTGTTATAAGATTAAAATTAATGAAAGAAATTGTAAATTTCTCTACATACAACAATAATAAAACCTACATTTTACTATTCACATCATTGTCATCTGTCAAAAATAGACATTAAAAAATAAAAATGCAGGTTTTTTAAAATTTCGCAGTCAATCAAAATGATTCGCAGAGAATATTTTATTTTGATGGTAACCATAACCATTCAACAGGCTTCATATTTTTCGAATTCCTAAAATACTTTTTTTTCTAATTCATTCTTTTCCCCACTACTACGGCTGCTCGAACCCAGCTTGAAACTCGTACTTTGCCGCATCCTAGCTATGCAATGTCATTTTGAAGTTGAAAAATACTGTAAACATGACTCTAGTATTCCCATAATAACTTCTGTATTTTTGAAAGAAATTAAGTCGTGCTAATAAAATTTGCTAAAAGGGCCAATCTGAATCCTTCGATATATGTAATTAATTTTAATGTCATTTTTTAAATTAAGCAAATCGTTGGTGTTATTACACATGTAGATATTTCAAATTCTAACAATTTTTACAAATTTGACGGATTATAATATTTTTACGGATGATAAAAGATAAAAGGTCCAATGACTAAATAATACGTCACACGATTTTTGGCCATTTTTGACTCCCTCCTCTCCCCTTGTCAAACTACGTCACAAATCGGTATCCCCTCCTCCCCATGTGACGTTACAAAAATATAACTTTAAATTTTGAAAAAAGTGAAAATTATGGGAAAGTAATGATTTTATCTTGTCACAGTATGACTGTTTATATCCAGAAAAATTCTCCCATAAACACGGAATCGCGCTATGATCAATTTGTTATAAAATGTTAATTACTCATTCTTTCATAATTTAAGTCCCTAATTCCATTGCAGCAAACATTCGACAGTATCACCGTAAAAGTGTTCCTATAAAGACATGTTTGTAGTATACTAATTCGTAAGTAATAATACTAGAAAAAACATGTGAACAAAAATTGTTTTATTTTCATATTAACTGAAAATTCATAAGTAAAATTTGTGTGACGTCACATCACGATGAACCTCCACTACTCCCTGGTCACATTTCGTCACGAATCCTGGACCCCTTCCTCCCAAGTGCGTGACGTATTATGTGAACGGCCCCTTATTAAAAAGGGCCAATGTCTCTCCGATTTTTTTAAACAAATATAATAGGTGTCTAAAATGGTATTTAACATTTAAAAAACTTAAAATCCACTAGGTGCGGTGCAAAGAATAAAAAATATATTGCTTTTTATTAAATGCAACATCTTTAATCGCGTTATTCTCAAAACTGAATTTTGTGACTTTGGCCCACTAAGCCACGGAAATATATGCTTTATTTAAGACACATTTTGTATACCTTTCTGATTTTTATCAAAATTTTAGGAACATTTTACTTCAAATTCTTAGTAATCTAACAAAAAAACACATACAACACTTTTGACGTTGATGTTTAAATTTTATTAAAATTTGTTTTCATTAATCAGAAATAAGTTACTTATTACGTATGATTTACCAAACCCAAACAATTATTACGTTCCATACATAAACATAAATCAAATTATTACAGAACTATTTCTATAGCATTTGAAAAAAATTGTGATTTATAAGTTACATTTAATTTTAAATGGCATCTATTAATCTAGTAAATTTTCTGCAAGAATTGCAACAAACAACGACTTAAAAATTCATGCATGCATGTAATTTTAAAAAACTAGTAAAATAGTATAGCCAAGTATAGCAGTATATGTAAGTGTAGTATGTGTTTGTAACATGCTTGACATGATATCATAAATTAAACCAAGTAATAAAATCTTTGTAACATTTAACGAACGTTTATCGCATATTAAATCGAAGGTAGCCACAAGTAAGTGAAACAACTGAACCGTAACTGTTATTAAACAAACGACTTACTAAGTTACGTCTCATGAAACAATATAGCCTCAAGATAACATCTGCAAAACGACATCACTCGCGTGCCAAATAGATTATCTCATGTCAACACTGTAATTACACAAGAGCTTTTTATTTCGCCGGATAAATTTCTGTTTGTATTGAAACTTTGTTGCCTTAGCAATTTGAAAAGAAAAATTGTTATTTTAAAACAATTTTTCGAGTCAAAGTGCAGTCCAGGTGACAAGGTTGAGATGTCAAACAGAAATTTATTCGGAGGAAATAAAATGCTCGAGTGTAATTCAACGAGATAATTTAACGACTCCTTTGGTTCTTCTTCACAAATATTTCCAAAATCGAATAAGTTCACTGACAAATATTAGAAATATGAAGCAAATGGCATTTTATAGTTTTGTTAATTGTTTGGTTGCTAAGAAAAAGGTAAATAAGGTTTTATCACTTGCAAAAAGTTCCTTTTTATCCGCTATCAAAGCGATAAAATTGTGTTTTTTATGGCTTACTTTATACAGGAGTGGAATTATCTATGTAACGAATTCATTTAAAGTATACAATTGTGTAGTAAAATTATAAATAATATGCTTAAAGTAATCTCAGTAATATGAATAAGCAGATGAATAATGTATTTGTTTTTTACAGGCACATTCACATTGCAAACAGTTGCACATCGTGCGCCAAGTTTTTTTTAGATAAGAATGCGTTATTTGTTTAGTTTTTTTTACTACTTGGTACAAGTGTAAGTACAATCTTAGAAAAAAGACATTACATTCCTGTTATAATGATATAAATAAGTTGATCTTTATTTGAATTGTTAAACGCAGTAATAATTGTAGCATGAAAAAATTAATAGAAAAATAGCTATTAATTAGAAAAAAGTTCTTTTTTTACAAGCCAGTTTTCAAAATCTATATTAGTACATGATATTTTGATACACCTTATACCTATCTTACTAGTATAAATATAAAAAAAATTCGTTTATTAATCATAAATCATAATAATCATTATGATATTACCTAAATAAATATCCGGCAACTGTATCAAAAATTTTGTAACTTGGTTACCATGGCAGAATCTTTTGTTTTGCACCCTTAGACGGTAAAATAGAAAAATGCGCCCATGAGCGATAAAGTAAATAATGCGTCTAATCAATATTGTGAAACTCGGGATGAAAGTGGCGTTTTTCCGACGAGTTCGGAGTTGGCGAGTTGGCAGAACACTTCTGTCCCGAGATTCACACGATATTTTTTCCAATACCTGCACCGAAAAGCAAGTACAAGTTGAAAAAAGGGATGAACCTGATGATGAAACATTGAAAAAATGTATAATAATTACATAAAATAAATACATTTTTTGGAATATCACATAAAGCAGGAGGAAAAGTACTTTTCCTCACTAGGGAAGAAACAATCAAGTGGATTCCTGCATAAAGCGGGAGGAAAAATACTGACCGGTCAGAAATACCACACTTTTGTCCCTAATAATAGAGACGAGAGGGGCGTTTTTAGTGCAGAACACATATGGAATGTTTTTTTGTTATAATTTGTTATAATTTTCGGGTAATAAGTATTTTTGCGTGTTTTCAAAAACTAATTAGTACGAGAAATTCACAAATATGTTTTGATACAGTTTTTGCACGAAACGTTACATTTACCTCAGACCGAAAGTCATATTACACCCTTGAACGAATAAAGGCTCTTGCAAGCGTTGGGCCTTAAACTTAGGGACGTGACTAGGATTTTTTTAGGTGGGCCAGTAAAAAATTAAAGTGGGCCACACTTTTTTAGTAAAATTTTTGTTTTGAAAAATATAGTAGTATGCCGAGCGAAGCGAGGCGAATTTTTTTTTCACTGCTTAAGGAATTTGACTTAGTTCCTCCTGAAATTAATTTCGTAGAAAAACAGTACCCAGTTGAATATGATCATTCATAGATAAAGATTGCACGAGCACTTAGACTGACAAGTTAACATATTATATCTATTCAAAAATACAACATTTACCAGCAATAAATCTATAGCTATCGGCTATTCATATTCATAAACATTTATTTTGTCTCAATTAAGTATAAATCTATATCTATTCCTTAGTATTATATTAGGTATTAAAGTATTTTAAATATAGGTATATCTCTTCTATAAACTAATGTAAATATATTGTAACATTTTTGGGCGGGCCAAGACTTTTCAGGGTGGGCCCACTCTTAGTTACGTACCTGTACTTCATAAACTATTGCCCTCACCACCTACACTTAATTTAAATTTGCAATACAAATTTATCAAAAAAAACTTGCTGTTAATATGTATTTAAGAGCCTAATGTAGTGAAGTTGCGCGCAGCAAAAACATGCTTTTCAATGGGGAATGAAATTTTGGTCGCATCGATTTAATTTTTTTTTCATTTAAAGATAAAGATGAACTCCACATCCACATCCGCTTAGTGTTGAAATTTTAGTTTTATTTTTTGTTTCAATTTTACAATGCCATAAACTTGTCATAACTTGCCTAACTTCACATAACTGTTACTCAGTATATCAACAAAAATTGCAAATTTCAACACTAGACGGATCTAGATTGAACTTTTATCTTTCAAATGAACCCTTGTTTGTGATGATACGTTCAAATTTAGTACCAATTTTAATCCCTCTACGAGAGCGCATTCCCTATTGCTGCCTTTGTTCGACACACTAAATCTGTATATATCTATTCTTTTCTCGCAGACAGCTACATTCGGGCCTTAATTAGTTTTCATGTACCTACTTAACTATCGCTTTCAATTAGCAGAACAAACATGTCATCTTTGGCATTAATTACTAGCCACACAAGCGACGTTGCATGTTCAGTGTGAAGTACACGGTAATTTGAATGCATGGCCAGTCAACGGAACACTCCGTGTAACTCGGTGTAACGCCGTGCAGGTTCGTCGCCTTTCTCTCATTCAAATCCACGACAAGTTGAAAGTGAACGCTAATATCGTTCAAGGTTGCCAGATGACGATGATGGTTTATTGATATTCAGGTTTATAACACGTCCGTTATTTTAAACAATTGTTTACTTTTATTGTAGGATAGTTATTTATTTGTTTACCATTCAACAAGATTTTTCCATTTCCTTGTCGAATGTGATTTTTACCTCTCCCGTATCATATTCTATAAGGGAGGTATTGTGATGAGTCAAAATTTTCGAATGTGGGATTTTAAGAGATAAGCACGATTTAGGATACATAGAATACGAATAAAGTATTTTCGAGATGTCTGTGTGTGTGTGTGTATGTTAGGTTGTATATGTAACATATTTTCTGGTTTCTATAACTCAAAAAGTTACAAATATTTAACAATCAAATTTTATATTTAAGATGTTAATACGAATCTTAAGAGCCCAGTAAATTTTGGTACCAATTCATAAACCGGAAGTAGTACTTTTTAAAAATATTTCAATAAATATTTTTTTATTTTAGATGAAAGATTATGTGATTATTATTTTTTACAATCAGTATTTTATAAATATATTTGTATCTGCTATCATTTAAGAATAATTAAAGTATAATATACTTATAATTTAGTATTCCGGTATCTTGTAGTCCATGATCGTTTAACATTTGTTACTACATAAATTTAAATCATTATGACATGACAGTGACAGTGACACAGTTTAAATAAAATGACTAAAATATATTAATACCTATACCTATATATTAATATATTTGTATAATAAATAAAAAGAATAAAGTAAGTATGGCGAGAGGTCTTGTGCTGGCCACATCAGATTTTTTATGACAGGATTCGGCTAGAATTAAATATAGCATACCTACTTTTCTGAAGAGCAATGCATATGTTATTTATAAAATTATGAACCATAAATCATTTTTTTAACATTTAACAACATTTTTCATCTCAATTCTATTCAAAATGATATTAACATAAAACATAATAGAGAAGTTCAATATCGTAGCTATACAGTATTTTATATTTATCAAACCTTTTAAAATAAGATGTCTATGTCCTGGGGTAAATTGCCATGAGTTTAATAAAAATTATCTCGGCTTTTAAGAAATGTTCACTCTTTACACATAGTACTATATTTTGTCTTCTAATGTCAGAAATGAGAACAGTTTTTTATTGTGAATATATAAATAAATATTAATAATTCCACTTCTGTATAAAGTAAGCCATAAACAAAACACAATTTTGTCGCTTTGACAGCGAATAAAAAGGAAGGTAACTTTTTGCAAGTGATAAAACCTTATTATTTACCTTTTACTTAGCAACCAAACAATAAACAAAACACTGAAATGTCATTTGCTTCATATTTCTAATATTTGTCAGTGAAATGATTAGATTTTGAGAATATTTCTGAAGAAGAACCAAAGGAGTCGTTAAATTATCTCGTTGAATTACACTCGAGCATTTTATTTCCTCCGAATAAATTTCTGTTTGACATCTCAACCTTGTCACTTGACAGAAATTTGACTCGAAAAATTGTTTTAAAAGAAAGTCACTCCACTTACGGTGTCGTGATTTTATTAAACAATTTTTCTTTGCAAATTGCTAGGCAACAAGGTTTCAATATATACAGAAAATTCGGCGAAATAAAATGCTCTTGTGTAATTACAGTTTATTAATTGCTGCAGTGAGTATATGCCCAACATTGCTCTCCTGTAATTGTGCGCACGATTATTTTACGATTTTATCGATTTTTTGTTGAACTTAATAAGAGGATAATCACAGGACCTCTATAAACGATTTGCTTAAAATTCCTCAAAAAAAAATTAATTGGTAGAGTAAACACCAAATGTGAAGGATAACCAGAAAGAGAGTTCCAACCAATATAATCATTTCAGTTTGACATTTCGTACGATTGTTAAAATTTGTGTACCTAATTGAATTTTATTTACGATCGGCATCTATTTAACGACACTACTTAAAAAACATTCCTATTCAGCGATGTGTCACTTTTTGTTTCCGTTCCCGTTTGCTTTCCGTTCTGATTCTTGTGACCGATCTCGGACGATTATTGTGAAGCGGCCCTAAGATTTAAGCAGTCGATCATCTAACATATTCATAAAAATCACCTCAAAATTATTATTATCAATTTATCAAATCACAAGGCGTGCTTTTCTAGCAAAAACGCGTATCGGCCTTAAGATTATTAAAAAATTAAACTAATTAAATAAAAGTAATATTGCAACATTTTCGTGACTTATCTAAACTTATTTCAGAATCTTGTCATATAAGTATAAATATATATATATATACAGGAAAAATCGATCAAATATAAAAATCTGACGTGGACACCACATGACTTCCTTGTACGCCTATTAAACTGTTCATACTTTTCTTAATAACTGAAATGTAGAATTATATTATACAAATATATTAATATATATGTACTACTACTACTCCTACTATACTCACAAATATATTTTAGTCATTTTATTTAAACTGCAGAAGAAGATATAAACGATATTTTACTATTGTCACTGCTACTGTCACTGTCATGTCATAATCATTTAAATTTTACGTAGTAACAAATGTTAATCGATCATGGACTACAAGATACCGAAATACTAAATTATAAATATATACTTTAATTATTCTTAAATGATATCAGATACAAAAATATTTATAAAATACCGATTGTAGGTATTCATTTAAAATAAAAAAATTTGTCTTAAATTAAATATTTATCGAAATATTTGAAAAAAGTACTAAACAGTCCTAAATACAAAATTTCAACTTTCTACGTCTAACCGTATTTGAGTTATGCGACATACATACGTCCGTACGTACGTACAGACGTCACGACGAAACTAGTCATAATGGATTCAGAAAAGGTCAAAACGGATATTTCCATCAAAATCTGAGAACCGAAATTTTTCGCGATTACAATACTTCCTTTACTCCGTGTACAAGGAAGTAAAAATTGGTACCGCCCCACTTTATCTACCTACTCCATTTTTTCTACTACAAAATTTTTCTACCTTATTATATTTCTATACTAATTTACTAATTCTACATTTTGACATTTTGAGGTTTACATACAAAAATTTCATTTTATTCAAAAAATCTTGTTAAAAATACTCTTCGAGTATGATGGGGTTAAGTTCAGAAAAATGTTAGGCAATAATATTTTCTAGTTTTAAAATTGGTAGAAATAATAAAATGGTACAAAAAAATTTGTAGAAAAATATGAGTAGAAAAAATGGAGTAGATAAAAAGGGGTAGAAAAACTGTCGTACATTCATAAAAATTATCTGAATACATTTCTGCTACATTGCGAAATAAGACGTGACAACGTTGTGAGCAAATGGCATGACGCGTGACGCGTGACATGGTGCTTGTGTCACGCTTCTAGCAAATAATGTCTGTTATTATTTCGGACTAGGTTATTTTGTGCTCTGCTATGAGTAGATAAATACTAGTTATTACAATGTAATATGCGTTGATTTTCAAATTATATCAAGACCTAAATGTCAAAGTAAAAATTTATATTGTTATGATTTCCATCAAAGGCAAGTGATTCCATGTAGTTATAGTTCTATTAAATTATAGTTTGATGCATAAGACATAATAGACGACTTATAAAACATGAAATTACTACAAAATTTCTATAATTTTACGAGTAAATGGAAACACACCTTATAGTAATTTAGATTGTAATCATTGATGTTTTTTGTCAAAACTCTTACATATAATATTGTTATTAGTTATTATCATCGAGTTTGTCTTGTTTCTTGTTTGATTTACGATACTATTACTCTTACATACCAATATAAAATATAAATAATATAAACCACCTCGAAATTAGTTCATTCAAAAACAATCATTGTATAATTATTATGCCATATTATCTCTAAAAGTATTGAACGTACAAATAGACAAAATTGCTAAAAATTTGACCGAGGTTTCCTCAAGGAATATAAAAATTCGTTAAAAACGAAATTATATTTTTCTACGTTAAAAACACATTACAATTTTCTTCTATCTGCTTCAAATTTTGATAAAAGCTAAATTACATGTTTAATCGTTATGTTTCAGTAATATAAAACGAGATTAATAAGATGTCAATGTCAGTTATTCCATTATGTCAAGCATGTGTCATTTGAATTTTATACATGACATGTTGTACCGAGTTGTATAAAACAAAATTGTATGGTCACCACAAAATGATATTAATTACTACCTACTATTGATGAATCAAATGTATAGTGACAAGGTGTTTCTATACCTCTGCACGCAACTTTAATAGATTTTATAATACTGATTACAGAAAAGAAAGATTTTTCTCGAAACTCGCAAAAATAGTGAAAATATTAGTAGTAGTAGTGAAAATATTAGTAGTAGTAGTAGTAGTGAAAATATTAGTTTATATTTATTATATTATTTATAAAATAAAGTGAGAAAAGTTTCTGTGTCTAAACAGCATCGTTCCCAGATCGGCCATAACTATGGCTATCACTGGGGTTCGTCTGTGGTGACACGAGGGCAACCCCTCCGGTACTAACCAGTAATAATGTGGTAAACGTACTTCACAGTTCATCTCAGAAATCCACAAATAGAGACAGCTGTCTATGACTGTGCTCTATTTGTGGATTTCTGAGATGAACTGTGAAGTACGTTTACTACATTATAAAATAAAATTATAAATAGTATCAAACTATCTACAAATAGTCACTTTTATATAATAATAATAATTAAATAAACAGTTAAATTGACTTGCATACCAGTGGCACAAAAATTTTCACTTGTCTTATTTTTGCGAATTTAAAAATATCTTTCTTTTCTGTAATCAGTATATCAAATTATATAAACTATTATAGTTGCGTGCAGAGAAATAGAACCAGCCTGTATAAAATATAGCTATTAGGTAAGATAGGAATAGATTTTGAAAAATAAAAATTTAAAATTTTTGAGTACTTCGAATTTAATTGCATTTATTTGTTTTAACATTAGCTAAATATTACTTCAATAAAACAGTACTTAAAGCAAATTAGTAATTACATTCCTAAACACTAATTACAGTTTACAACTTTTGCTAAATACTACCGGAAACAGAAATTTCTCGACAGATGTGTAGCAGAATGTCTTTCGCATCTAGGTTATTTAATTAAAAATGATAACCAACGCACTTTCAGTTTCATTGGCATTGGTCACGTGTATGAAAGAGATAGCACTAATGACACACGGCACGGCACGTGTCTTAGCAGGAAGATACTCACGATTCTCACTTGTCCGATTGATAGTCATTTATTTATATGCGTCTATTTACGCCAATTACTTTAATTGCATTCAAATGTTTGAGAATTCACAGCTGTCTGTATAAATTAATTTTACTTTCTGTTTCGTTATTTATGATTTCAGTTCCAGTTTGATTTTATTTATTTTATATTGGGAGATTAGGACTATACAAATCATTTTTTGTTTGATGAATATAAGGTATTATTATAACAATTTGCTTTCTATTTAGTGAACAAGAAAGTTATGTTGTTGGGTTTTTAATTTGTGAATATAATTTTTGTTTATTTGCAGAAAGTTATGATTTAGGAAAATTATTCTATGAATGGGTAAATAATGAAAATGTTCCGGGATCATTTCTAAATGATGTAGGTAATATTACTTACATAACTCACATTCGCATTATGAATTCTGAGATTAGCAGTTTAGATAATTTACTCTGTAATAAATCATTTTTTGACTTGGAACTAATTTTTTTTCAACAACAAATAAAACATATTTATTTTATTATGATAATTAACAAAATACCTACACAAGCATAATTTTCAGATGGTTTCCTACTAATTTTCCGCCCTTTTTTAAAGAGTTAATATTTTGGTAACAGGAAAAATATTCCTTAAAATAATATAGGTAACTTAAATTTGTGAAGTCTAACTTGTAAGTTAAAGATTGGTTTAAAACAATTATTTTATTCAAATATCAATAATTCATTTATAAAAAGCATATTTTTTATTTTGATTGTTTAATTTATAAAATCTTAATATCTGTCATATTATAAAAAAGATCTATTTTAGATTCTGTCCATATGTCAGTTATTAACGAGTACTTTTAAAAAATGTTTTGTTGTACATTTCAAATTGTTTTTGTTTAATAATATACCTACATATCTGGCTTTTGTTTTTGTTTGCGTGCGCAAAGTAAATTTTTCCGCACGCTCCTATTCTCATACACGCTTCTACTTTACGCAGGTATATCCGCATACTTAAGAAAGCAGCATAGAAAAAGGTTACTTTTCGTGTAGGTTGACAACAAATAATATTCCACATTCGTAATAAAAAATCCTTATTTACAGCCTAGATACTATTATCAAACTAGTTAAGCATTGAATAAAACTAGGCAATTAAAATACTAATTACTACAATTTAATTCATCTTTGGTTTATATAACAAATAAAAAGAATTTATACTGAGAAATATCGATGTTCGTATGAACACTAACCCAATTTCAAATTTAAAAAAAAATTGTTGGGTTACGAATACTATGTTAGTTTAGCGGGTCAGATTTTATCTTCCTAATTAGCGGATATTAAAACTAAACTAAACCGCATAGGTATACATAATTACAATATAATAAATATTATATAAAAAATACTTCCTTATACTAGATTCTTGACATACATATTTCTTGCACTATAAATAAAAGAATTTATTGATTTTAAATTATTACTTCTTTATAAAAATTTGCTCTTTATTACTAGGTAATTAATACAAATAATTAGTACAGATTAGAAAGTATAATGAAATAAAACAATTTTTTTTATTTCATTAGATACCTACACAATATGCCAGTGATTAACATTATTTTCAGAACGTAATATCTAGAAACAATAATATAATTTAAACAAAATAAATAAATCTTAAATTTTATGCCATAAAAGATTTATATGAGAAAATAAATCAAACAATAGTTTGATAGTAAACCAAAAAATCAGACAATGAATAGCAAAATTTTTCTTTTGGAATTATTACATTTTTTACTTCCTTGTACGGAGTAATAAGGAAGTATTGTAATCCCGAAAAATTTCGGTTTTTAGATTTTGATGGAAATATCCGTTTTGACCTTTTCTGAATCCATTATGACTAGTTTCGTCGTGACGTCTGTACGTACGTACGTACGTACGTATGTACGTACGAACGTATGTATGTCGCATAACTCAAATACGGTTAGACGTAGAAAGCTGAAATTTTGTATTTAGGACTGTTATAGCATTTAGTTGTGCACCTCCTATTTTTGGTTTCAATCTACAAACCGGAAGTAGTACTGTTTTCAAATATTTCGATAAATATTTAAGACAAAATTTAAGACAATTTTTTTTATTTTAAATGAAAGATTGTGATTATTACCTACAATCGGTATTTTATAAATATTTTTGTATCTGGTATCATTTAAGAATAATTAAAGTATATATTTATAATTTAGTATTTCGGTATCTTGTACTCCATGATCGATTAACATTTGTTACTACGTAAAATTTAAATTATTATGACATGACAGTGACAATATAGTAAAATATGCTTTATATCTTCTTTCTGCAGTTTAAATAAAATGACTAAAATATATTTGTGAGTATAGTAGCAGTAGTAGTAGTACTTATATATTAATATATTTGTATAATAAGTTAAAAGAATAAAGTAGGTATGGCGGGAGGTCTTGTGGTGGCCACGTCAGATTTTTTATATTATTCTACATTTTAGTTATTAAGAAAAGTATGAACAGTTTAACAGGCGTACAAGAAAGTCATGTGGTGTCCACGTCAGATTTTTTATAAACTTGTTGCATACTATCTTATAATTAAATAATCACACTATTATAACTAACTAAGTACCTAAAGCATTGTTAAATATTACCAATACAACTTTGCTAAAATCATAAATGCAACTACTTTCTTTCATTTGAAGTAGGCGTATTGCAAAATAATGAATTTCGACATTTATGTCAAGTGAGAAATGAATACGTTCCGAATTCAAGCAATCTAATATTAAGAACAACCTATAATTACTTCTATAGAAGTGAAAGAAATACAAAAAACGTGTGCTATAAATATTGAACCGAATTGAATGAGTTCATTGCCTTGATTGGAAACAAGTTCCGTTTAATAAACAAACATTGAATAGCCTTGAAGCTATAGCAACAAATTTTAAGTAGAAAACTGTGTGTAAATAAAAATTAACTACACTTTCAAATCTTAAATGTATTTTCTCGCGTAACTTTGATAGAAACAATTAAATTTGTTAATTTATAACAAGAAACCTCGAAAAAACCTTAACATTTAGATTAATTAAACAATAAACTTATGAACGTTAATAAAAAATGCAAAATAAAGAATTGTATTAATTATTGCCTGAAAAATAAAAAATATGCTCTTGCTAAGAAATAGGGAAATTTTACTAACATCTTAAGGCCCGAATGTAGCTGTCTGCGAGAAAAGAATAGATTTATACAGATTTAGTGTGTCGAACAAAGGCAGCAATAGGGAACGCGCTCTCGTAGAGGGATTAAAATTGGTACTAAATTTGAACGTATCATTACAAACAAGGGTTCATTTTAAAGATAAAAGTTCAATCTAGATCCGTCTAGTATTGAAATTTGCAATTTTTGTTGATATACTGAGTAACAGTTATGTGAAGTTAGGCAAGTTATGACAAGTTTATGGCATTGTAAAATTGAAACAAAATATAAAATTAAAATTTCAACACTAAACGGATGTGGAGTTGATCTTTATCTTTAAATGAAAAAAAAAATTAAATCGATCCGACCAAAATTAGTCTCAATTTCATTCCCCATTCAAAAGCATGTTTTTGCTGCGCGCAACTTGACTACATTAGGCTCTTAACATCAATTAAAATTTTTGATAGAAAATGTATAATTCTCCTATTTGTAAATATCATTTATTTCCACCGTCTATGTAAATAACATTTTTTCCAGCCATTATGGTAACTAAGTAAATGAGATATTACAAGCCTGTAATATAATACAGGCTCATAGAAGAGACTTCTTCTTCTCAATTGTCGTACCGTCAGCAACCTTTAATTACAAACTTTCCAGCTCACCCGTAAATATTAATTTACTATGCTCGCCACATAAATAACTATTATCGCTCATAGTTATACATATTTTTAAACATAAACATAATACCACCGCCTACCACCTACAGGAAACTCACTATTGCTCAGACGACGAGAAGTATAAATTTTATTGTAAACAACAAATAAAGAACTTTAACAAAACAATTTATTGTTGTGATGAAATAAATTAAATGTTATTTATGATATGAAGGTAAATTCTGAAACAAGCATCACCGCAAAAATATAAATAAATTGTGGTTAAATTTCATAAATAAAATTAATATTGAAACAAACAAAGTGTGACTTAAAAAATAAACAACACTATGAATATTATAAGGAAATTAAATTCAAGGTTAGTAACTACCTACTTTTCCATATTTAGAGAACATAATGCAAAATGCAGGTGTTTGTTGTTAATATTCTTAGTATACTTTATCACTCCTTTATCCAACAGGTATGGTCGCCTCACATACTGTGAGTCATACTGACGGACACTTGGTTGTTAATAAAAATTACAATATAGGTGAGATTTTAGTGCAATTAAAATAAAATGTGTACCTGATTGAATTAAAAACTGAATTACCCAGGATAAGTTGGTCACATTATTATTATTTTTGAACTAACAAAATAACAAAAAATAAATAAACAGGTACCTAGGTACAAGGTTTTTAATTAATAAAAACTGAATTTATAGAAACAAAGTTTTAAATATTTCAGTAGGTAGCAAAATCACAACATTTTATGGGCGTTGTTTATAATTTTTGAAAAAAAACTATGCTTATTTGTTATTTTTAATGTCATTTTGCCATATTAATTCATTCCTGATGCTCGCTTATACGTCTTTTACGAGTAGATGAATTGTAGATTACCTCTTCATATACTAGTAGAATACAAATGACACAATTTTTACTGGATATTGATTTGATAATAGTATATTACATAACAAGAGTTGTAAGAAGCATATTATGCACGAGTGAAAAAGTTACAGAAGAGCCGTAGGCGAGTGTGTAATTTCACGAGTGCGTAATTGCTTTACAACTCAAGTTGTGTACTATACTTTTTCTACGATCACGATCAGGTTCATTTCCACTTGATAAAATTTTTGTTCTATTTCTTAATTATTTATAGTTATTATCCATAATTTTTGGTACAAAATTTTATATTTTTCACGGGATTTTATCAGTAGATGATCATTGTTAACTTGGTAACATCAGGCGGTGTACAAAATATATTATCAGAGTTGCTTGATATCAAAATAAAACATAAATTTCCTAATCGTGCGATCGAACTACTTTACGCACGGCCGTGCATACGGACAAGCTTACATACTTATGGGTTGTACAATAATGCTCATTTACAGTAGTGGTCGTAGAAAAATGATCGGGCTATAAAAATAAATTCGTGACACGAGTGATCGTGCGTCAAACGTAAAATGTGCGTAATTTCGTGAGCCTGCGTGATCGTGCACTAAAAGTCACTCACGCGCAGCTCTAATTCAAATATAATATACATTTGGTCAGAAGCCGTAAGTATAATTGATTATTACTCACAGGTCACAGCCGTGAGTGATTCTTAAAAAAGAAAAGCTGTAATTATTAATCAGTAGGCGTAGAGAATGATTGTATCTCATCATGTTGACAACAACATAATATAGCTATTTATTTTTAATTAACCCATACTGTATTCGACAAATATTCATAGATAAGAATAAGAAATTACTTTCGCTCCAATAGAAAAAAACTAACCTAGCCTACATCTCGTGCCCACATCCTTACTCACACGACTTGCGTAAGAGACCGAACGGAAAAACACAGTTTAGCCAACTGAAAGCCTGGGAAATTCCTAGCATGGACATATAAATTTACTTATCTTTAGTACCATGTCCAAATTTACAACACATTTATCAAAACCTAACAGATTCCCACATAAAACGCATGTTCTTTCAATTAAGAAATATTTTATAAATTACGCAAATTTAAGAGTAATCAGTGACTCAGCTCACAGATCAATCAGCACTTTCAAATTCAATGTCGTTATAAGAAAAATATTATATCATGCTGTTTTATTGATATTCATAAACAGTTTTAAATTTGTTTCGGTTTTAAATTACAATGAGTCACTCTTCGCTGTTTTACTGTTTACTAATTTCCGGCCAGGAAACAATTCGACACTTCATTTTTTGTGTGAATATTGCACCTAATAAAATTAACATAAACATAAGATTTTCAATCTCGTTCAAAGTTAAATGATCGCTTAAGGGGCTTTTATTACAGTAAAAAAAGTATTTAACAAATTACTCCCAACCTATTAATCCTATAAATCTAAAAAAAATACCGTTTAAAGACAAAGGCAGTAAAAATCTAGCTACGTTGTCGAATATTTTAAATTGTTATTATTATTATTTATAAACAATTAAATAATAATAATAAGTCTGAGAAAAACTCTTCGTAACTATGAATCTATTGTAAATTTAAATGTTTGTATCACATTATTATATAAAATTTGAAATAGTAGTCGAGTAATTTGTTAAATCAATTTAAAAATTGCATGCGCTCTAGAAAATCAAATTGAGTATTTTCTAAACAAGAATGGAGCTAAACATAGCAATTAGATAAATAGAGACAACCTATGCTCATACAACATAGGCTGTCAGCGCGGGTACCTGAAATAACGAGGATTTGTGATCTAGCAGCGCTGAGCGATAAAACTCCCTTAAGGCCCGAATGTAGCTGTATGCGAGAAAAGGATAGATTCATACAGATTTAGTGTGTCGAACAAAGGCAGCAATAGAGAACGCGCTGTCGTAGAGGGATCAAAATGGGTACCAAATATGAACATAATATCATCACAAACAAGGGTTCATTTGAAAGATAGAAGTTCAACCTAGATCCATCTAGTGTTGAAATTCGCAATTTTTGTAGATTTAGTTATGTGAAGTTAGCCAAGTTTTGACAAGTTTATGGCATTGTAAAGTTGAAACAAAAAATAAAATTAATATTTCAACACTTAATGGACGTGGAGCTCATCTTTATCTTTAAATTAAAAAAAAAATTAAGTCGATTCGACCAAAATTAGTCTCAATTTCCTTCCCCATTCAAAAGCATGTTTTTGCTGCGCGCAATGTTCCTACATTGCTCTTAAGATATCGACTCAAATGCTTAATACATTTTTTATGCTAATGGTACATTAACAGCTAATTATTTTTACGATTCCTTAAGGAATTTGCAAGTTAAATGTTAGAAGTTATTAAATATAATGGTTATATACTTTCTCGGATTCGAAGACTAATATTAATTTTATACCATGTTTATCAGATGCTAACAGCAATGATATTATTAATATTATAAAAAAGTTTATGTCGTTATGTAGCTATGCGGTCTATTTGTAGTAAACACTTTTACCTTAGAAATTTGCAATAATTACATTTTACTACTTGTTTTAGTGGTGAATTTTTTATTTAATCTAGAAAGCACCAACGATTTTTAACCCACACAAATCTCTAAAATTTATTTTTCATGAACTCCCGAAGTAAAAGCTGCGCTATCTAATCTTGAGTAATTAGATGGTCGATCAAAATGTGATCAGATTAATGAAAAAGCAATTTTTCATGTTAATTTGTCAATTTGTGATATCTAAGGAAATATTCTTCCGGTTTGAGCGTTTGAGTAACTCTTGTTTATTACTATATATTTTGAAAGCATGAGATTTTATGGACTTATAGGTAGTCATAGTCATTTATTTACTAGTGTTATTTTTTGTTTCGGATATTTTGATGTTTTGTTTTTATTACTTATAATCGAAAAACTGTTTTTGATTTATTGAAGCAAATGTTGCGCACAAGTAAAATTAAATGCTTTATGACCAAATTTTATGAAAACAAATACTTACAATTCTACAAATAAAGGAGCTATGGTAAATAAAAATAAATTTATAGAAACATAAACAATTAAATCGCAAATTTCGATAAAAATCCATCTCGGTTTTTGTCAAGATGGACTTTTAGCATTTTTTTAAAAATGTAGGTACATAAATAGACCGATATTTTATGAACGAGAACGAGAAGAGCTCATATTTTTTTTCGAAAATTATTAAAGTCATTAGGCATCCTGACTCGAACAACCACTCTTCGAGAAGAAATCTGATTAATTGACAAATATTGAAATAACATTTGAATTGTGGTTGTATAGGTATAAGCCGTTCTTGACAACAGCACGTAGCACGTAGCCAGTGGTTAGCTCAGCGATAAGAGGTCCGCCTAACATGCTAGCGGTCCCCAGTTTGATTCCCAGCACATCCGACAATAATACCACTGGGTCCGAGTGGTTGGATTCCACTATAATAACATCTACCATCCTATAATTGGTGTGGGTTGGTTACCATAAAAAAATCACAAGAATCTATCAAAATTCTTTCGTTATTTCAAACGGCGTCCGCTTTGTAGTTTTGTCAAAACGTAGTTTGACTAAAAATAATTAAGTCAAACTGTATTTTAGTCAAACTGTAATTTGTTCAACTAGAATTTTGTCAAACCGTAAATATGCCAACCCGTAATTTGGCCAAACTGTATTCTAGACAAACTGTAATTTCACATTCCGTAATTTGACCAAACCGCAACTTCGACTAATATTTATTGTCAAATTATTTTCAGGTCAACCGTAATTTAACCAAAACGCAACTATATCTAACTGGAATAATCCAAAACGGAATTTATTAAAACCGAATTTTTGTCAAATCGCAGTTATGCATAACCGTAATTCTTGCCAAACGCATTTTACTCAAATCGTAATCTTCCCAACTGTATCTCTGTCTTTATATAGAGTTGGGCAGATTACGATTTGAGTAAAATACGATTGGCAAGATTACGGTTATATGTATATCTGCGATTAGCAAAAATACGTGTTGGATAAATTCCGTGTTAAATTATTCCAGTTAGGTATAGTTGGTTTTGGCTAAATTACGGTTTACTTGAAAACGATATGACAAAATAATATTAGTCGAAGTTGCGGTTTGGTCAAATTACGGAATGTGAAATTACAGTTTGTCTAGAATACAGTTTAGCTAAATTACGGGTTGACATATTTACGGTTTGACAAAATTCCAGTTGAACAAATTACAGTTTGACTAAAATACAGTTTGGCTGCATTATTTTTGGTCAAACTACACTTTGGCAAAACTATATTATTTGTCCAAATTGTGTGCTCCCTTTCAAACAGGGTATAGTACAAAATGTAAATTTATAAATAATACCTAGCTGTATGCCAATTTATTTACATGTACATATAAAACGTGTACCAAATGACAAAATCATGAAATTAACTTGAAAAACAAGTTATATACCAACCAACATTACTACATTATTTAATAAACCTGCAGAATATGAATTGCAAATATTTGGTACAAGGGTAACTAATTTAAATACACATTACTAAATACTGCAAAAGTAAACAGTTTACACAACATTCGATTCCACCCGATAAGAAATGGCCATCGTTTACTCCTTTCTCTTCCAAACATCTGAACCTTGCATTAACCCAGCCTACATTGATCTCTTAACGATACTTGCATTTAAAACACCCATAAATTCATGTACTCCCATAACATTCAATCCACATACCAATACCACTGCCCTATCTGAACCATATTCACAGACAACTATGCTATACATCTTTACTAGCGCTAGTGGAATACTACAGTGAAGTGACTCGGTTTCTCTTTGAATACATTATCGGCAATTTAAAGCCGAGCTATGTTGAAATTATTAGCTTTTGGGGACCGCTACGTAATTAGAAGGAAATAATTGCAAAGATTGGCTTTAGCGAATTATGACTACAGAGATTCAGAGATTGCCAAAATGAAAGGGGGTTATTACATCTTACAAATTATTGGTTAACTTTATTGTCTTTATTAAGACATTGTTAATATAACCATATTATCTGGGTGTGTAAAAATATCGCATACTTTCGTTATTATTAGGAAAATAATAGAGATCTACCTATGTAGATATTTAATTAAAATTTTAATTTAGGTATTATGTAGAGATAATACAATAATGAATTACTTTAGCTCCGCTAAATCGTAGTGAAAAGTACAACTTTAGCTCCACCGTTTTCGACTAAAGATGCAACGAAAAGTAAATGTGCCGAATTTCGAATAACGAATATTATGCAGGACTGTCGGCCGAGTAACCGAATATTCTATGAATATTCTGCACCCTTTTGGTGCCGATAAACTTGACAATGCTGCTTTGAATGCAGAGAAACTTATTTTTGCTCCATAATTTGTCGTTTTTAAATTTTCATTCTTATTTTTTTTTAAACAATAAAAGTCAATGAGATAAAGCTTTCTTATAGAAGAAAATGATGTGTGCTCAAAATTTGTAAAATTTAATTATTTATACTGTATTTTGATTGGTATTACCTACTAAATTAAAATTTGAATTTGACAATGATAGCAAATACCTCTTGAATTGGCTAGATATTATAATTTATTATGGTAGTAAAATTTTTGATGGCGAAAAATAGGTGATAGGTATTTTTAAAGTTAGTTCAAAGATTATAACATTTATTATATTTACATACTGCTTGCTATCGGCATTATGATTATTCAATCATTCATGTAAATACAGTATTTTT
The DNA here is from genome assembly GCA_947534325.1 of Agonum fuliginosum. Lineage (NCBI taxonomy): Eukaryota > Metazoa > Arthropoda > Insecta > Coleoptera > Carabidae > Agonum > Agonum fuliginosum. The sequence goes on along the minus strand of OX384033.1, from coordinate 35,709,741 downwards.
CAATAGTATTATAAAATATTATAAAATTAACTCCTGCGAAATTATACACTTAATTATTTGTGATATCTAAGGCAATCTAAATTTGCAATAATTCACTTTATTGCTCTAGACATGTGTGAACGTATATGTAAAGACATCTAGATTAACTGATTAACATTTATTGCATAAAAGCAAAAAGCAATAATAAAATAATCACCACAACCAAGACTTTGCCGCTCTATGCACATAAACGAACGGTTAAGAGAATTATTTTTTCGTTGATAGTCGCAAGTAAAATCTTTAATTACTCACTATTACTTCAAGTTGTACAAGCTATGATTAAGTTTGCTTAAATCGATCAAATGTGCTGTTCCGAATGTACGGGATTTATATGCAAAAATAAAACTCTCGAAGGACCATGTAATACAATAATATATTTAAAAACACTTACAAGTATAGATATTTTCAGCAATTTTAATTATCTCTCGTTACAATAACACATGTGTGATTTTGACAGTTACGCCCATTACCACGATGACATTCTAACCTCTAAAAACGATATGGCGCTCAAACTGCGCAATGTTGCCAACTGTCTTTTTAACATTCATCCGTCATCTGTCACTTGCTGCGTCGCTCGCGCCATCTACCCAGTGTTACTAACTGTATGTCTACAAAATACACTAGTATAGATTACAATAAAACTTAAATTACTAAACATTCCGCCCAGCTTGAAATAACTAATTTCAATAATTATTTTCATGAGGTAATACACATATTTTTGTTATAGGGCGTTTGCATTCACCATTACATGTTTTCACTGTAACTACACGTATCTGTTGATCTGCGCCTTCGTGAATGTTTGTAATTCTTCCCAATTTCCACTTTAACGGAGAAATTTGTTCATCTTTGAGTATCACCATTTGACCAACTTGTACGTTTTTCTTCTGTATTGTCCATTTGTTTCTTTGCTGGAGGTTGTGGAGGTATTCCACTGACCACTTCTTCCAGAAGTGTTGGAGCTTTTGTTGGATGAGCTGCCATCTTGTCAGGCGGTTCATCGGTATTTCAGTCAAGTCTGGTTCCGGCAGTATTGTCAAGGGTTCAGTAATCAAAAAATGAGCAGGAGTTAATGCTTCAAAGGATGAAGGATCATCATAAATAGGGGTCAAAGGTCTAGAATTAACACAGGCCTCGATTTGTGTAAGGAGGGTGTAAAATTCCTCGAAGTTTAAGATGGCATCTCCGATGACTCTTCTAATATGTGATTTTACTGTTTTAATTCCTGCTTCCCACAGGCCGCCCATATGAGGAGCTGAAGGAGGATTAAAGTGCCACTGAATACCTTCAACTGTAGCTGTCTCTGATAATTGTTTTTGATTGTCTTGTTTGATCAAAAACTCTCGCAGTTCGTTCAATTCTCTATCTGCACCTCTAAAATTGGTGCCATTGTCGCTGTATAAATTTGAACATTTTCCTCTTCTGGAGATGAATCTTCTGAGTGCTGCTATGAAGTCTGCTGTTGACAAGCTGCTCACCAGTTCGAGATGGATAGCTTTTGTAGCCATACAAATAAATAAAGCGATATAACCCTTTTCTGTAGTATTTCTTGTTCTGCGTAGTGTAATAGGTCCACCGTAGTCAACGCCAGTGTTGATGAATGGTCTTGTGGGTTGAACTCTACATTTTGGTAATGCACCCATTATCTGCTGTTGTGTGGAACCTCTTAATCTAAAGCAGATTAAGCAAGTATGAATCACATTCTTTATCGTGTTTCTTGCGTTTAACGGCCAGTATCGTTGCCTGACACTATTTAACATGTTTTGTGTTTGTGCATGGAGCAAACGTAAATGTTCATACTCTAGCATTAGGCGTGTGAGTTTATGTTTATCTGGTAAAATAATTTGATGCTTCTGGCAGTACGCTAGTTTAGAATTTTCTAGTCGTCCTCCGACTCTTAATATTCCATCTTGGTCTAAAAATGGATGTAGTGTTTTTAACTGACTATCTTGAGCAATTGAGTTTGATCTTTCCAAGCTGTTGATTTCCTTAGAGAATACTTCTTGTTGAGCATTTTTAATTAGAAATTTGAGGGCATGGTTTAATTCTTCTGTTGTGAGACTACCTGATGTCCTCTCGTTTGGTGTTTTTCTTTTAAGATTATTTATGTACCTGAATACATATGCAACAATTCTTTGGAGTTTTATAAAACTTGAATAATTTTGAAAAATGATTACATTATTTATAACAACATGTGTTGTTATTTCTCTTGGTTTGTACTCTAAATAATCTTCACTGAGCTCTCTTGAGCTTATGTCGACATTCGGCCATTCATGTTCATCATTTTGAAGCCAGGGTGGTCCAGTCCACCAGAGTGTTGATTTCAGTAGTTGATTTGGCAAGCATCCTCGTGATATTATGTCAGCAGGATTATCGAAAGTGCTTACATGTTTCCAGATGCATTTGTCTACTGTTAGTGCTTGAATTTTCGCAACTCGGTTTGCAACAAAGGTTTTTAATGTGTTTGGTTCTGTGTTGATCCAATGCAGCGTAATTGTAGAATCAGACCAGCATATGGTCTTCTCAAATTGTAGTCCTAGTGCCTGACTTGTGACTTCGTACAATTCTGCAAGGAGTAGTGCAGCACACAACTCAAGTCTAGGAAGTGAGATCGTCTTGAGTGGTGCGACTCTTGTTTTTGAGCAAATAAGTTGAACTCTATGGTTGTTGCTGTCATCTGATGATCTTAAATATAAACATGCACCGTATCCACTTTCCGATGCATCGCAAAATGCATGCAGTTGAATTCTGGTTATGTTATTCAAGTTATTCATCAACAAATTACGTGGTATTGTTAGTTTATTTAACAATGGTAATTCTGCTTGAAACTCGTGCCATTGTTCTACTACAGTTTGTGGAATTAGTTCATCCCAATCTGCTTTTATTTGCCATAGTTGTTGCATTATTATTTTGGCCTTTATTAATATTGGTCCCACCAGTCCTAGCGGGTCAAATAATTGAGCAATTTGTGACAAAATTTGACGTTTTGTTACTGCTGTTTTAGTATTTGTTTTGACTTCGTAGTGAATATTGTCTGTGCTGGCATTCCACAACAAACCTAGTGTCTTTATTGTTTGGTGTGAATCCAAAAGCAATACTTCATCATGATCTTGAGATGTGGTTGAAATGTCCATCAATAGTTTTGGGTTGTTTGACAGCCATTTTCTGAGTTTGAATCCTGCGTTTGATAACAACATGATTAACTCATTTTTTATACTTAACGCCTCTTCATATGTTGCTGAACCTGTAAGAAGGTCATCCACATAAAAATCTCTTCTTATGATTTCTGCGGTACGAAAATATTGTGAATTGGCATCTTCTGCAACTTGACGGAGTGATCGTACTGCTAAAAATGGCGCTGAGGATGTGCCATATGTCACAGTTGTTAGTTTATATGTTTTGAGCTCTTGATTTTCATCTGTACGCCACAGTATTTTCTGAAATTTAGTATCTTCAGAGTTAACTTGAACTTGGCGGTACATTTTTTCAATGTCTGCCGTTAAGACAATATTATGAGTTCTGAATCTTGTTAATATTGTGAATAACTCTTCCTGAATTGTAGGTCCTACCATTAATGCGTCATTTAATGATCTACCGTTATCTGATTTGAGTGAGCCGTCGAATACGACTCGTAATTTGGTTGACACACTGGATGGTTTTAATATTGCGTGGTGAGGTAGATAAAAACCATCTTCTTTATTTTCATTAACATCTAGTTCCATGTGTTGAAGGGTGATGTATTCTTGTATGAAATTACTGTAGTTTTCTTGTAGCAATGTGTTTGCCTTGAGTCGTTTCTCTAGTTGCAAGAACCTCTTCTCAGCCATGCTATATGAATTACCTAGTTGATAATTTTCTTGCTTGAATGGCAGCTTTACAATGAATCTCCCTGTGTTGTCTCTTTGTGTATTTGTTTTAAAATGTTCTTCGCACATTCGTTCTTCCCTTGAATAATTTTTGACCTTTGGAAAATCTTCTATTTCCCAAAATCTTTCAATTTGGGTGTTAATATCTGGTGTGATTGTTAAATAGCATGCTAAGCCGTTGTTTTCTGCTGGTTGGTTTATTTTCCCCGAGACAATCCATCCAAGCTTTGTATTTTGTAAAACTGGAAGTCCTTTGCCGAGTTTTATTTGTTCTTGGATTAATAGGTCGAAATAAACTTCTGCGCCTATAAGCATGTCGATTTGCCTAGGTTCTCCAAAATGTGGATCTGCAAAAGATACATGTGGCATTTTTAATTGCTTGTAATTTATGTAAGCTGTTGGTAGATTAATGGTAATTTTATCTAATACAAGAAACTCTAATCTTTGCTGATATTCGGAATTTGTAGATGAGAATTCTAGTTCAACGCCTTTTTCGATACTTGTTTGCATCTGACTTATGCCCTTGATTGGTACATTCAATGTTTTTGTTTTACAATTTAGCCTTTTTATAAATGAGGCTGTTACAAAATTGGATTGTGCTGCGCTATCTAGCAAGGCTCTGCATTGTATCCAGTTGGAATGTTGATCCTGAATATTAATTATTGCTGTTGCTAACAAGATTTGAGATTTTTGTTTTTCTGCTGCGTGCATTGAAACTTGTGTAGTGACATTGCTAGCTACTGGTTGTTCATTCGGATTTTCTTTTGTTTCTTGATTTGTGTTTTGATTACTATTATCTTTGTCTTCAGAATGTATTAAAGTGTTATGTTTTCTTGTACACTTCCTGCAGTTTCCAGATTTACAATCTCTTGCTGCATGTCCTTGCTTTAAACAGTTAAAGCAAACTCTTAGTGTTTTTATTGTCGCAATTCTGTCTTCAATGCTTTTTTGTAGGAATTTGTCACATTTATATAAACTATGCTTTCCGTGGCACAGTTTACATTGACTGGTTATGTTTGAATTTGCCTCTGAAGTGAAATGTGATGCTCTGGGTTTGTCTCTTGTTTGCTCTGGTGCTACCGCTTCTAATGAAAAGCATCGTTGATCTAGAAAATTCAAAAAATGTTCAAGTGTTGGCAGTTCACTTACATTCTTTTTCATTTCCCATTGACATCTGGTTGCTGTATCTAACTTCTGACAAAGAATATAGATTATTAACAAGTCCCACTCTTGGACTGGTAAGCCTAATGATTCTAATGAACGTATGTGTTGTTTAGTTTCTGTTGTTATCTTTCTTAGGCCTGCAATTGCATCTCTTCCAACATTTGGTAATTCAAACAATAATTTGATATGAGCATTAATGATGTAATTTTTGTTATCATACCTATCAGTTAACAATTTGAAAGCTATTGCATAGTTTTCGGAACTAGCTGCAATTGATTCTATGATTCGTAGTGCTTCACCTTTTAAAGCACCTTTTAGGTAATAGAACTTTTGAATATCAGACAAGCTGTTGTTGTTGTGTATTAAGCTTTTAAACAGGTCATAAAAACTTAACCATTGTTCATAGTTTCCAGTAAACGTTGGAATTGTGATTTGTGGAAGTTTTAACTTACTCTCTATTATACTGTTTGCCGATTCTGATGTAGATTTGATTGATGTGTTGCTTGCATTTAAGTCTGTCTTGTCTGCGTGTTTGTTGATTAGTTTTCTTACAGATGCCTTTGCTTCGTAATATATTGCTTCAAACGCTGTTCTGTCTTCTTTGTTCGCTTCATAATCTTCAGATTCTAGTGCTGACTGTGCTGCTTCATATTTGTTGTAGAACTCTTCTACTTTGTCATCTCGTGCTCGTACTTCTTCAAGCAAATCGGTTTCCTTGAAGTTCTTGAGAAATTCATTGATTCTTGAAATAGAATCTCTTGCTGATTCACGTTGCTGTTGAAATTGTTTACGTTGATTTGCTTTCATGATTGGATTGTGATTGATTGGAAAGGATTTACTAAATGTGATTAACTGAACACTGACAAGACTGCAAAGAACTGTTTGACTTACTTGACTCTTCGTTGTCTGACTGACCTCAAACTGTCTCTGGAGTTCACGGCGTCTACTGCTTGGCTGGTGACGTCTAGCTGCTGGGCTGACGGCGTCTACTGCTTGGCTGGTAACGTCTAGCTGCTGGGCTGACGGCGTCTACTGCTTGGCTGGTAACGTCTAGCTGCTGGGCTCACGACGTCTACTGCTTGGCTGAATAGTTTTTTGTCCACACGCGAAGTTGGAAACTATTGCAAAATATCTCACACCGGCACGTGTTTTATGCAATGTTCTATCCGGCTCCGTAGGACCAAATGTTCCGAATGTACGGGATTTATATGCAAAAATAAAACTCTCGAAGGACCATGTAATACAATAATATATTTAAAAACACTTACAAGTATAGATATTTTCAGCAATTTTAATTATCTCTCGTTACAATAACACATGTGTGATTTTGACAGTTACGCCCATTACCACGATGACATTCTAACCTCTAAAAACGATATGGCGCTCAAACTGCGCAATGTTGCCAACTGTCTTTTTAACATTCATCCGTCATCTGTCACTTGCTGCGTCGCTCGCGCCATCTACCCAGTGTTACTAACTGTATGTCTACAAAATACACTAGTATAGATTACAATAAAACTTAAATTACTAAACAGTGCGGTAATTTGAGTATAATTAAAGTTGACGAATAACCAGTGATTTGTGAATAATGAACAATGTTTTTGTTATTATAGGTTAGGAAGCGGTCAACCGTAATAAATGATTTTAATTATTTTCAGCTGATTGTTTTGCTGATAACGATTTTTAAATCGTTGTCTATAAGTTTATTGTTGCTAGCAAAGTTATGCAATATTTAAAACTGCATTCTATTCTGAGAAGAAAACTCTTGTAGTTATCTACGAGTGCTAGAGTTTATAAAATTTCTCCTTAATTAATCACGAATAGTGATGCAGACGAGACGAGAATTTCTCGAATCTCGTCTCGTCTCGTCTCGATATTTCTCGTCTCGTCGAGACGAGACTAATTTTTGTAAAAAATGTTCGAGACGAGATTACAATGTCGAGATTCTCGAATCTCGAAATTTTCGTCAAGATTTCTCGAATTTTTAAAATTATTTTTACTTTATTCAACAATTTTTAATTTTTTTTCCACCAATTCGCCTATTTGTTATTGTCATAGTCAAACTCAACTAAATTGTCAATTCAACCTGTCAACATAGATCTATTACTTTACTGACATTAACCATGTAAAATTATTAGATTAAATTAAAAAGAAAAGAAAATTGGAATCCCACATAAAGCGGGAGGAAAAGTACTTTTTCTTTCTAGGTGGAAAATGTACTGACCGGTCTGAGCTACCTCACCTACGTCTCTAGTAATAGAGACGAAAGGAGGCGTTTTCGGTGGAGGTATCGAAAAATAGTTATTTATGATATAAGTGTTAAAAGTGACATTTTATTTTGTGAGACGGGAAGTTTAGGACACGACGCGAAGCGGAGTGGCGTAACCCTTCGAACAAAATAAAAGCACTTTTAACACGTATATCATACACTATTTTTTCTACAAACATCGTTTTATATTTTAATATAAGAAATTATTTATTTATTTATTTTTGACAGTTCAGTAACAAAAGATATTTATATAGTAATATAATGAAACACGTAGTCTATGAATTCAATAAAAATTGAGAATCGTTTATTAAGAGATGAAATTTACTTTTAACGTGCGTTAAAAGTGATTGACAGTTTACTTTTAACGCACGTTAAAAGTGGCTGACAGTTCACTTTTAACACGGCGTCTTATAATATTGCATTTTTAACAGCAGTAGGCCGTGTTAAAAGTTTAATTTTTAATAGTGTTTGTAGAAAAAATAATTTAATTACCTTAGAGTGACATTTCACCTGTCAAAAATAGCACTTTTAATATCAACCGGCAAAAAAAAATTGTTAGTAAAAATGGTCGAGAAATCGAGACGAGATCGAGATCGAGATGAGATAACAATAATCGAGACGAGAAATATTCGAGACGAGATCAAAATTTTCAAATTCGAGACGAGACGAGACGAGAAGTGAAAAATCTCGTCTCGTCTCGTCTCGACGCATCACTAATCACGAAAATACTGCCGAAATATCATCTAAGTCGATTTTTTTTTCAAGCAGAAATTAAGTTATTAAATTATTGTGCATTAAAAAAGTGTTATTTTAATAGCAGAAAACTATGTCTACGGTCTACACACCTTTTGGAAATTTTCTTGTATGAAAAAAAGAAATTTTTATATAAAATTACGTATAATTTGTTTTCGAAATTAATTGTATTCTATGTTAATATACAAGTACTGAAGTACTTATATGATTTATTATTTTCTGTGCGTTATAAAACATTTATTATATAATATCATTAGTAATGTTAGTACTTACTGATCCATTTCACTAATTAATTTAGCTCTCATCTTAAATGACAATACTGAGATATTATGCGCACAATTAAGTAATTGCATCAGATTATGATCTAATTAAGAAGCACTAACTAATGGCAATGTCAATATTAATGAATTGCGCTTAATTATGGAAATTAACACCTTGGTTGCTGCAAGCGCAAACGTTGCGTTAACCACTAAACCGCATTTAAAAATGCTTCTGTACTCTGCACTTACCTTTTAACAGGCTTTGTCTAGTGTTACACATTGTATGTTGGGAAATTCTTGTATAATAATATAGTTAATGAACTCATTAATATTACAATAAAGTGATCTGCAATCGAGTGTAAACATCTAGAGATAATTATGCATTGAAATTGAAAACTATGAAAGGTATTTATGTTGTACATACAAAACAGCAAGAGCTATATGATATTGTAATCTATACAAAAATAGGTAGGTATCAAGTTTTTTCACGAAATGCGACGAAAACACAATTCTCTTCACGCGAAATAGTGAGGAAAATAAGTTTTCCTTCTCTAGAGAGGACAGTAAAGCAGTACCACCAGTGTTATTTTACGATCAAATATTTTAAAAATCGTTAATTTATTATTTTATTCAACACCTCTTAATAAAAGCATCATAACTATGGTGATTTTAATTTTAAACAAACAAAGTAAAAAATTACCCACAAGTGGATTTGATAAAAATTATACCCACGTATATATATATATATATATATATATATATATATATATATATATATAACGTAAGTTGCAAATAACTTTGCCTCTTATTCTTATTACAAATAAATACTATATTTATCCAAATTTATATACATTTTTGACAATTATCTTTATCAATCTTCAAAAAATATCACTTCCGGTGAAGATATTTGTACCAAAATCTAATAAGTTCTTCCTATTCGTATAAATTGTAAAATACCAAATATCAAAATTTTTGGGTAATTCGTATTTGAGTTATACGACATCCGGCATCGGCCCGGACCACACACATACACACACACACACACACACACACACACACACACACACACACACACACACACACACACACACACACACACACACACACACACACACACACACACACACACACACACACACACACACACACACGCACACACATACACACATACATACAGACATCATCGAGAAACTATCAAAATTGAGTTGTAAGGACCCTAATTCGTGCTCATCCACTTAAAACTCACTACCCGATTTTTTGCATGATTCCAATACCTTCCTTTACAGGTAAGCGGAAGGTAAAAATTGTCTTTATCTGGTAGCATTAAAGAACTGCAGTAAAATTAAAAAAATAAATTTATCAGATAAAACGTTGAAATCTTGTAATTCATGTTCGGCTGATTTTTGTTTCTGCGTAAAAAATATTGACAGGTGAGACGGGTGACTAGTTGACATACTAGTGCCATAAGTCATAAGTAAGATATTAAATGTAGTAATTGAACGGAGAATGGCTTCAATACAGAAGAGTTTTCCTGTAAACGAATCTTTTGATTCAGGTGATGCAAATTTCTGTTTGAATATTTTAGATTTTTATTTGTATATTTTAAAGGGACACCGGATTGTATACGTAGGTATACATTTATGTTTTAAGTCTAGATATGGCGGAAGGTTGTGTGCAGGCCACTTCAGATTTTTTGTCCTCTTGTAAAGTAAATAACTATTGTTGAAAATTCTGAATATATAGTGATGGTAAACTATTATTTTACAATTAAGTATTATGTTTTATATTTCATACTTAATTTAAGTAAAAGGCGTGATAATGATTATGTGTAGAACTCGGATGTATGTAGAAGATAAGTTACAAAAGAAATTCAGAGAGAAAGATATTTAGGTATTAAAAAAATTGTGAACATGAGAAAGATTTGCCCAATATTGTTTCTAGGATAGATTGATTGATATCTGTTAAATTTGTATTTGCACGCTTAAAATAACACATGTTTAATTTTGCATTAAACAGTTTAAATGCTGAATGTGCTGCTACCATCAAGATAACAATATAATTATAATAATTTTAAAATATAATAGAAAAACGGCGACTTGCTGGTTAGCAAGCGTGCCTAATGCAAATAATGTTTTAAATATGATTGTATTGTTTCAAAAATAAAGCAAATAACAATTTTACTTACTTTATGACAGATTGTAGACCTTAATTTCAAAGGAAAGTTCTTCTTAAAGTAAATTTATTATGTTTTTATATTTCGAAAAGACTACAATTTTGAATGAAATTCTACCATAATGGACTAAGCTCTGCAAAATAGTATTACTAAAGTTTCGAACGGTTTTCGATCGGCACTTAAATGCGAGTTAAAAAGTAAACTTGATTATACGGGCTGTTTCCTTTAAAACAAGAAAACAACCAGCGCTTTTTTGTAAAAAAAATGTTATAGCCTACTTCAATATTGTAAAATTATTTCAGATTTTTAATACCATTTTTCTCAAAATACTTGTTATACAACCCCATGTCATATTTATATTGTTGAAATCAGAAAAAAATTCTCTATCTAATGCACTAAAAATTTATATGGGTTACCATTTTAAAAAATATAATTTTATTTTGCTGTTCGAGAACCACTGGTTGAATTTTTTGTTTGTTGTTCCTATTAAATGAGGCCCCTTTTGCTGGAAAAATGATATTAAAAATCAGAAATAATTTTACAATATTGAAGTAGGCTATAACATTTTTCTCTTAAGTCATTAGTTCGCCCAAAAAAGCGCTGGTTGTTTTAAAGGAAACACCCTGTATACGAGTACATTTATTAGGTATAAGATGTGATTATTAGTTGTATATTATTTTTTATGATAGTAGGTTCTTGTACATATTGAATATTGAACAATTACAATTTTGTTTTATTATTTTGCAAGCTGTATCTTACAAATAAAAATAGTTTAGCAATTCGTAACATAAAAATATTATTACATTTTTGTGAGTTTTCCTGTACGCCTACACAAAATATTTTGACATCCTTAAGTACAATCAGTCTTTACAATCTAGTTTCCAAAATAAGTACAGACTCGTGACTTTCTACACCTCATTTTCGTAACATAACATCTAGTCTAAACACATTTTTTGTGCATTGTCTGCAAATTTTAATTAGTGCCACATTCAGTTCTCCCACTTTCTTTTGCCAAACCACATTTATGTAATATTATACAAACACATTCATTCAACTTTCACTGTCTGGTATTGTATGATTTTTTGTACAAAAATTAGATTATATCTGCAATATGAGCAGTTATCCAATGGAGCTAAATACGTTAATTTTTTGCCACATCAATATCCGAATTGTTTCTAAACCTCCTTTGTTTCCAGACAAAAAGCGATCGGTAAACAAAAGCGAAACGAATTGTGTTTTTTGAGGCAGGTAAGTGACAGGAACATGAATGGTGTTAATGAAGGGGAATAAGAATAAGAATTTTTAGAAACCGATAGTGTGCTATTGTAAATGGTTGAGTGATTTGAAATGTTGCTGATCGCTGCAGTTTTTTTTTTCGGTTTGCAGATATGTCAGGTGAAGTGGATTTGCCATCGAATACCTGGTACAGAAATCGCTAAATTTAAAATTAGCTGATTTTATCAGACTATAACATCATGCATAATGTTATTTTCGACATTCTGGCAATCTAGAATACCATCGAAAATAGTATTTTTTCTTGACGTGCGAAGAAAACACAATTTTCTTCTCGCGAAACAGTGAGGAAAGTAAGTTTTGCCTCTCTAGAGAGGATAGTAAAGCAATACCACCAGTATTATATTACTATGAAATATTTCAAAAATTGTAAGTAAATTTATTATTTTATTGAAAATTCTTATTTTATAGTGATGTATCGTAAACTATTATTTTACAATTATTATTTTTATAGGTACTTTCTATTTTTACAATTTTATAACTTAAATTTAACTTGGCATATTGGCTGCATTTCATTGTTTAAACGTCAGTCTGACAGATGGAAGTTATAACCTAACTTCTACATTTACAATATTTTAAATATGTCGTGAAAAAATGTTGCGTCCAACATGAAATTGTGTCACGAACGAAGCGAGTGAGAAAAAGAAGCGCTTTCCTCTATAGTTGGACAAATAACTATTTATTTATAACTCCTATTTCTTGTCGAATATCCTTCTCAAAAAATTACTCTTAATCAGATGTTGAATAGGTGGAAATATAAAATACCATTTAACATTTTTTGGATTGGTGAGAATTTTTAAAGTTAATGTTCTTATATACACATTAAATAAAATAATTAAATGACTTGATAAAGTAAATTACTCATAAAAAATCATGTATTAATTAGGAAAAATATTTATCTGCGAGAAAAAATTATGAAGCAAGAATCATCTAATTAATATTAAATGGGTTCAAAATCCTACTAATTTATTAATACTTAAAACATCATTAATAATACGTCTAAAAAATTTGGACAAATACCCGTGCGAAATAATTAATGATAACTTTCCGAACGGAAGGAAACAATAAACAACCAAAATTTTCTTTTTGATAATACACTTGCAAACTTGCGGCATTTTTGGTTACGCAGCGCCTTTCGTTTTTAATTATAAAGCATAACTGTATCCTGACTCATATTAGATATCAATTAAATACCTGCACAAAATCAAAAAAGTTGTTTTGCAACACAGGAAATTGGAACTTTTCACTGAATATAATGCTTTGATTTTATATCACGTAATTTATCTCAAGTATAAACACTGAGAATTTGCTCTATTGTTCTAATTTATTATTGTTTTATACAATATTATAGACATATTATGTCATTATTACAAAATTGTGCTAAAATTAGGCCAATTTAAATATTTTTAAGTACCTCTCGCCTATAAGAGAGGTACCTATTGTTTTATCTGATAAATTTTATTGTAGTTCTTTGCTACCAGATAAAGACAATTTTTTATAACGTAAGTTGCAAATAACTTTTCCTCTTATTCTTATTACAAATAAATACTATATTTGTCCAAATTTATATAAATTTTTGACAATTAACCTTTTCTATCTTCAAAATATATCACTTCCGGTGAAGATATTAGTACCAAAATCTAATGAGCTCTTTCAATTTATATACAAATGTTATTATACAATTCGAATTTGAGTTATCCAACTTACACCCCGGCCTTTGACCACATACACACACATACATAAAGACATCATCGTGAAACTATCAAAAATGAGTTGTAAGGACCATAATTCGTGCTCATCCACTAAAAACTCACTACCCTATTTTTAGCATGATTTTAATACCTTCCTTTACAGGTAAGCGGAAGGTAAAAAGTATAGCATTAGCTATACCTACGCTATTTTTTAAAACTATCGAAAACAAATTAAAGTTGTTTTACAAATTGTGACAAAATAAATTCAGTAGCAGTTCTTGTATTAAATATTTATTTTATTTTTATGGTAACTTTTCGATTAACCATTACACTGAATTATCTTCCAATTACCAAATGGTAGATTCTATTATAGTGGAATCCAACCACTCGGATTCTGCATCGGTTGCTAAAATCGAAGCTGGGACTGCCAGTCTGGTACTAGTAGGAGGATACTCTACCACTAACCACTATTTATAAATAATAATCTGATATCGGATAAAGTAGCCTATTGGTTTTGTGAATACTTAAGTTTACTTTAGGTAGGAATGCAGAGTTTATTGTAGAACTTTTTTAATATTAGCATAATTCCTTGTAACAATAAAAGGTAAAAATGTTCATTTTAGACATCTTGAATTAATTGAATGACATTAAACGTTTGTTAAGGAAAAACCCCAACAGATTCACCAAAACAAAACACTTAATCACTGTGAGGTATAAATATGCAAATTTTGCGACATTTCGGTCACAGTTTGACCTTCAACAGGACACAAAATAACAAACTTGTTTGCTGTGACTGATCTTAATCAACCAGAAATCTATTGTGGTAAAATGAACCATTTTTATTCAGATAAAGCAGTGTCCTTTGATAATATGAAGGTCAGAACTAGACCGCAACTTGTCTGCATCAAAAATATATAAAAAATATAAGTTTTTCTACAGGGTGTTCCATTTTCGCGCAATCATATGCAACTTTATATTATTTAATGGAACACATCTTTTATTTCTCTTTATAAAAGTTCTTATTCATTATAATCAATGATCATAGTACAGAAATTATTCATTTTTTTATTAATAAATAATCACAGAAAGTATGTCATATAAAGTTGCATATGATCAGAGCTGGGCAGTACTCGAGTACATTACTCAAAAGTACTACTCAAAGTACAAATTTGGTACTTTGTACTCGTACTCGAGTACATTTTAAATATCGATACTTTTACTCATACTCAAAAGATTTTTGCTATAATACTCGTACTCAATACTCTAAATGGTACTCTAAGTACCTACTTTAAAAGTACTCAGAGTCTTTTTAAGTACTCAGAGTATTTTATGATACTCAGAGTACATAAAATACTTGTATTCTATTGTTTTTTCCAAAGTACGAGTACCTACAACGATCTTAGTTTATTTTGATTAATATTGCTTGAAATTATCTAATGCGCCTACAAGTTACTTTATTTCGTTTTTATTGGTATTTCTAAGTTATAATGTATATTAAAAATAGTGGGTTTAATTGATAAATAATATAAAAATGTACTCTGTTTATTAAGCTTCGTTTTTTCAATTTTTTATTACAAATTTTATATATATAATTGCATTCATAATAGTTATTTATGTTATAAGGATCGTAACGTCAATAAATTATTATGGTACTAGTCGTGAAGATGTGTACTATTCGTACCTATTGCATACAAAATTGTATCTGCTGGCGTAAATTAGTCAAAAAGTAATATCAATTATTTGGTATTGAACAAAAAAAAATTATATCTAAAAAAATCAGGAAAAGTATGTCATTTTTGAAACTTTCTTACTCGCTTCCTTAGTAACAAGTTTTTTGTTATTTCATTATGATACTGAGTACCGTACTGGATTCACTATGGTCCTTGGCCTCTAACTATAATGAAAGCTATTATGGTCCTAAAATTGAGACTTATAATGTTGTCATTATGAGACGCCATCAGATAAACATTATTTTAATAAAATTACTCACATTTACTATTCTGACGTCATAAGTACTCAATACTCATAGAGACCGATACAGATTGATGGACCACCTAATAATAAAATGTTTTAGTGTTAATTCAACCAATTTATCTTAGGATAAATGAGTTTGTCCTTTTTGTTAATAATAAAAAATTAATCATCACCTAGCCTAGGTAGAATTTTTGAAGGAAAGAAAAATAAAGGTAACGGCGTGCTAAAGAAAAACATTAAAATTTTGTTACATTTTTACTGTAAAAACATTTTTCCTCAGCCGACCTAATAATTCTAATTATAAATAAACATGTAGGTATTACTTTCATATGCTTTCTCCATAAAATTTAAATTTTTAACAAGGTTCTTTAATTTAATTCGTAAAACAATAAATTTTGCGTTAACCAGCTGACCGTCATCTCACAATTCACAAGTTTCGTGAATTCAATGTCTGCAAAAAATTATAATGAAAGTCAAGATCAATGACGGTTCAGAAACTCAACAGACAGTCAAAAATTCCAACTTTCGTTAGAAATATTCCGAAAGCGAAATTCAAGTGTTTTATTGTCAAGACCAAATGTGCTGTTATACTTTTCAAAATTACGAAATCTGGAAAATTATAAACATGTATGTTTATTTTTATTATTTTCTACATGTTATGAATGTCAATGTACTTCAAGATTATAATCTGTTTACTGGCATTATAATATCATATTATTATGCATTTTCCTCACGTTTAATCGAGTTTAATTTTCAGTATTTTGTAAAAAAAACATTTACACAGAACGAAACTATTTAATCTACTTTTACTTTGAATTAATTGATAGCATAATGATTATTAAACTAAATATTGATCAAATTATATAACGCATGTACAAATTTGTTTAGCAAGTCCACAACTTTCATTCAGAAACTCGAAACCTCGATTTAACTAAACACTTATGAGTTATGAATCATTAATCAATCAAAATTTCAATTAATTAATTATACATTAAGTAATCTAAGAAAATAATCTATGGTGAAAATTAGTGTCACTGACTTTTATATCTTAATAATGGGTTTATTCGTTTATTGTCCATATTAAACAAGACTTGTTTGGTGAGTTTTCATTTTGACAACAAATTTAACCTGACAGTCTATTATTTCATTCAAAGATGTTAAGAGGCCCGTCTACGTTTTTTCCGAATGCATATAATTCTCTCGATTTTACTTTTTTTTCTATTTCACTCTTTTCCCCACTACTACGACTGCCTGAAACCAGCCCGAAACTCGTACTTTGCCGTATCCTAGCTATGTATTGTCATTTTGAAGTTGAAAAATACTGTAAAAGTGTTTTCGTTGCGAATAAACTGTCAGATTACTATTGGCTTCAGGATAATTTAATAGAGACAGAATGGATCTACAGGTGTGCCTTTTTACAATTTTAAAAATTAATTTCTATCATGAGATATAACCGTGTAAAGTTTTCATCAACTGGAAATTTTTTAGAATTTTTCGGAATTTTTATAATCATGTACAATTTATTAATCAAAATTTTAAAAAGGCACATCTTTCTCTATTAAATTATTGTTGAAATAGAATTTTACCATACTTGTACTGGCCACAAAATACTCGCTACGTTAGTACATTTTATGCTGGATTTTAGGAATTAGAAGGGGGCCTCTTAAGGAAGTGATTTATTTGATACCTGGTATTATTTTTTTTGTAAAAACATAATAAATATTATATTTTTGTATGATTTCTTTTATTTTATCAGAACCGGCTTTTTGGTAGAAAGTAGTTATACCTATATGATAAATATTAAAATATTCATACTTGACAATGAAAATTTTCACATTTCATTTAATAAATTAAATAAATTAAAATAGCTATTTATGTAATTAGTGTCTGAATGGTTGTTTTTTTAGCACTAGACGTGAATATTGTTCACCGAAACGAAGGTCGAGGCTGGACAACAAGTCGTGAGCTTAAAAACAAATTACATACAAGATTTTTTCTACAATCGCCAAATTTTTATAATAAATGGGAAATATGACATTTCTACAAATCTTTGATATTGTTTCAAATTGACAGGAATGTAAATTTATTTTAAAATAATAGTAAGAACAAAAATTACTTAAGGCACTCGTGCGTAAAAGTGTGTCATTTCGAAACCATAGTGACGATGGAAATATCACCTTTATATATCGATTGTAGAAAAATATATTTATGACAACAAAATTTAAAACATTTTCTTTTAATAATGTGCGAAAAACACGCCTTTCTTCTAAAAGTTATAAATAGTAATGAGCATGCCAATGCATAAATAATTTTATACCTACATGAATTATAATTATTGTAACATTGTAAGCAATGTATATTACTTAATTTTAATTAACATTAATTAATTTGTTATGTACCTATGTAAGTTTAAATATTTTAAATCGTTAATAAATTATTAATGATATTTATTTAAATTTGAAACGATTTTTCTCATAATTTTCTACTAATTTTCAAAACAGTGAAAACCACAACAAAGCGTGAAATTTCATACAAAAGAATCATTCAAAAAATTTTGCTTGACAGTTGAGTCATTACATGTGTTTTTCACAAAATATTTACTTAAGTCAGTATTTAGACAGAGCAATATATTTGATTCAAGAGAACATTATTATTTTTATTATCATAACCTTTCTTTACATTAGGTATAATTAAAATTTTGTTTATAATCATTTCTGTACTTGCTAGTATAATACGTATTTACAGGATGATTTACAACTTTGTGCATATACCGGGTGTTTCATAACTTCAGGTACATACGTTACGGATATATGTTGTTTGATATGCTGATTACGAATCAATTTTTTTTTTAATCGCAAAATTAATTTCCATGTTTTCCAATCAAAAATTTTCGTTGCCACTGCCATTGCGTGGAATAATTATTGTTTCATTAAATATAATTAAATTTTGTTTGTTTATTTTACTAGTATTATGTAATTTAAGATATTGATTACCTACTTCTATTGTTTGTGTTTAATTGGAAAACGAATCTAGTGCAGGAAAACTACCCTTAATTTTTCGAATTTAAGAAAAAATTCTTTTTGATTCGTAATTCGTAATCAGCATATCAAACAACATACCTTTAACGTATGTACTCAAAGTAGTATTAATTGCATATAATGTTCAACTCACTTATCACGAAACTGAAAGAATTTTTCAAAACTCGCAATTTTAGTTTCCAGGTTTTTAAATTAAACAGGCTAAGTGGTGTTTTCTAAATTGAAAGTTTTAAATTTATGATAAAATCTATTGATAAAATATGCAAAAATTGATCTCATTCACTCGGTTATATAGATAACATCGAGGAAATATTTAAAAATATATCATTTGTAAAACAAGAAGATTTTAATAAACATCAAATATCAAAATTTGTATTTTCAATCAAGTTCTAAGGAACATAATTTTCACCATTTTACGACAAGGAGAACCACCATAACATTATTATTAGAGTTGCAACGAATATTAGGCAGCTATTCGGTATTCTGCCTATTCGGCAGGTTTTTCATTATTCGGCCAAACATCGAATATTAATTTACTATTCGGCCGAATACCGAATAAATTGACGTCACATGTAACACACAATACTTGAACTGCGATTGCCATTAACGGTCTCCTGCAAGTGCTTTATTTAGACATTTCACTGACAGACAAAACATATATGCTTATTAATTATTATCACTAAAAAAAATGTTTAAAATTTTATTTTGTAATTTTGATAAAAATGATAAACTGTTCGTTATTAAACTTTAAATTTAAAGCAGCCTCATCAATCCTAGTAAGTTTATCATTTGGCTCCAAAAGGGTGCAGAATATTCGCCGAATATTCGGTTATTCGGCAGACAGTCCTGCATAATATTCGTTATTCGGTATTCGGCACATTTACAATTGTTGCATCTTTAATTATTATTAAAATAATAAACCGAGTGTTAAGCTTGAATTACATTATACTTTTTTCGGCTAGAAACTTTGACAATTTTCATACTTAATTCTAGAATGCTCACTTGGATAATGTAAATCAAGAAAATTTCGATCCAAGTTTCATGTCTTTTTATATAACTTCAAAAATAATAAAGTTAGTGACAGCAGAATAATTAAATTGTAGGTACATAAAACTTCATCACTAACACATTAACCGAGTACGTTGACAACCTCAACTGACAATTACATTTCTTTTTAAATTTTCAATGGCAGTATTGGTCGATGAGCTAAATAAAATATGTCAGTGCAAGAACAAATTTTAAAACTAGATTCTAGCCGAATTAAGTATCTAAATAAAAGTTATTTTTTCTAGCCGAAAAAAGTATGTAATTCAAGCTTAACTAAACAATCACTTTTGCAAATTCGCCAAAATTGTCCTATCACTCACCAACAATCCTGTCTCCTGTAACGAATCCTTACGCTCACTTCACAAACACCGATGTCCCGTCAGACACTGTCGGGCCACTGGTTCGTGCCCCGGCTTTATAACGTGTGCGTCTCGGCAGATCAGACCCACTCTGTCTCTACCCAGCCCACCCAAACTGAGAGAGAGAGAGAAAGTGCGTGCAGGAGAGTCCTTGTCGCACGCACTGAGAGTGGAAAAGTGATCTCAATTATGAAATGATGCAGTGCAAGTTATATCTAACGTTTCTAATGCAGGATATTGCAGGAAGTGGTAGCAGGAAAAAGTTTGATGGACAAGTGCAATGAGCTCATTTGAATTTTAAAGTGTTGGTTATGTGACAAATAACGTGGTATTATTTTAGCATTAAACTTGAGGCGATATTTTCATAAAGTGTTTTTTACCTTTCGCCATACCTGTAAAGGAGGGTATTGGAATCATGCTTAAAATCGGGTAGTGAGTTTTTAGTGGATGAGCACGACTTAGGGTCCTTACAACTCATTTTTGATAGTTTCACGATGATGTTTGTATCTGTATGTATATGTGTGTGTATGTGGTCAGGACCGGATTTCTGGAAGTCGGATAACTCAAATACGAATTACACAAAAATATTTGGTATTTTACATTTGTATACAAATTGGAAGAGCTCATTAGATTTTGGTACAAATATCTTCATCGGAAGTGATATTTTTTGAAGATTGATAAGATTGTCAACATTTTTTTACAATATGAAAATATAAAATGTCAATGATTGTTTATTATTTAAATGGTACATAACAGATGAACAGAACATGGAAAAAGAGAACAATGAAAAAGCAGAACAAAGAAAAAATTGAACACTGAAATAAAAGTTGACAAAATAGAACTCTGAAATTAAGAACTACAGGAAAATTAAAACATGAACTTAAGTAATTAAATATTTAGTTTAATTCATTCAGAATTTGTACCAAATAAACGGAATATGTGAGACTCAAACAGGGTATATGATTTATATAATTTTATGAGGTATTCAAGAACAGTATCAAGTATTAATTTTTTCCGGTGTTTTGTTCTGTCAAGGTTCTTTTATTTCTGTTTAGTGATCTCTGCTTTATCACTGTTCTCTTTTTCATGTTCTGTTCTGTCATTTTGAATCGAACCTATAATTCCAGATACCATCGGCTATGAAATGATTTCAAATAAGTACTTAAAAAAAACTATTAAACCATGTAACGATTTTATAAAAATGATGTAATTATATTTTGAAAAGTTTCTTAATAATTTTATAATATTATACCCATGTGTATGTGTATAAGTTGATTGGATCAAGAAAATTGAAAGCAATTTGCAAGTAAAAATAACTTGTAATTGTTTAAAGAAAAACTGGAAAACAAATAATGAAAATGAAAGTGTAATTAATATTTACTGCTTGTTTTATATGATCAGAAGTCAGAAAATATATATCGGACAGGAATTATTTCCGCAAATATTGAAACATTTGTTTTATATAAGTATGTACTTTTTGAATGTTATTAAGAGAAAAATAAGAACGAATGAATAACGAATAAAAACCATCTTATTTTATTAGTAAAAGTTTAAATCAATCTTGCATACGTCTTACAAATGCAGCTAGTAAAAAGAAGCTAAAGATAATTAATAAATTAATGTTTGGAGTGATGAATGGTTTGTTGAGTTTTCGGAAAACCCCTCTGTTTTGGAAGCAATTTGCTCGAAAAGATCTAGAGATAGAAAAAAAGTAAATATACCATTTTGTAGAGAAGTTAACTGGCTTCATTTTCTTAATTCAATGTAGTGCAAAAAAGTTGATAGTTTTCAAGTTATTTCGGAAAAGGAAAAATGTGACGTAAAATTCAAGATGGCGGATGGTTCCCGAGCCTCCACCCTCGAGGACTTTTAGTATTTCAAACAGGAAGGCCTAATAGACATTTTAGGCGAGAGAATAAAACTTTTGTATTTATTGTTTCTATTCGCACCAATTTTGAGCTTCATTGATTGGACTATTAACCAAATTCAAGCTAAATAGAATAATAGATACCTGAAGCTGTAAAGGAAAATAATATATTGTGCAACTAGGGACGAAAGTGGCGTTTTTCCGACGAGTGCGGAGTACGAGCCGAGAAATCACTGTTGTCTCGAGATGCACCATGATATTTACCTGCACCGAAAAGCCACCTTAAGTCCCCTATCTTGTACATAACTTCACTTATACAACATGTTTATTGATTGTACCTTATATAAATTTAAATATTATTTACCAGATACTGAATTGTGAAATATTTTGATAATATTGATGACAAAGAGTCACGAAGAATGTCATTGTCATTAGCAATTAGAAGTTGAAGAAAGGGATGAACCGGATGATGAAAACATTGGAAATGTATATAATAATTCGATAAAATAAATAAAAATAATCTAAATAACCAATTGGAATCTCGCATAAAGCAAGAGGAAAATTACCTGCCCCCCCTAAAGAGGAAAATTACTATCCGGTCAATAGGACGGAAGGTGGTGGTGCAGGTATTGAAAAAAATATTTTGTTATCATAATACCGAAGCCCATATTATTGTCTAGAAATGTAGGTACATAATTATTTGCGTATGAAGTTGAGGTTTATGAATTATTATAAATTGTTGAATTCTTAATTATTATGTATTTAGAAATCTGAAATTTATTATTATTATTTTTCATTATTCATTGTCTTTTGGCTACATTATTATTATTACTATTATTATTTTATTTCCGAATAAAAACTAAACTTGTTATGGTTAAAAAAATACCGAAATATTTTCTGGAAAAATAGGTAGGTATCTTGTGTGCTTTCGTACCGTTAAATTAGATTTGTTAATATATTTTAATATTCTACCACGATTGTTGTTAGAAATATTATTATTACATAATTTACGCATTTTTAATGAAAGTTATTTAAATAATTTCTAATTATACTGTCAGCTATAAATTTAATAAACTAATTTTCCTGGAAAAATCATGTCATTTAAAAAATTTATTCCTTGGAAATTCTAAATAGTAGATTATGTGACATTTCAAAAAATTTACATTCATTTTAGCAATTAAATTTGTTATTTCTAATATAACAGACAAATAATGTAATTGATTTATTGTTACATATCGTAATAAATATTATTAACTCACGTTTTTAATTCAATTATATTAAATATACCTATTCAAATTTTATAGACTATAAAAATGAACTCATAGGAAAAATAGTAATTCGACCAAAACCTTTTAAATTAGGTAATATAATATTGTGTGCGCAAGATATCTACCGAGGCGTAGCCGAGGTTAGCCCAGGATCTCTTACGGCAAGAGATACAAAGTAGCCGAGCGCAAGTTGCCTTTCCTTTTTTATCTATACGGAAATTCGTGTGCAAAGCAGGGTTGAAAAAAACATGTGTTTTTTATTTTAAACAATAAAACTGTATTTTTTCTTTAAAGCTATTTTATTTGTATAAAACGTGTTTTTTTATTGATTAAAAAAATGTTTTAAAGAAACAAAACCAGTGTTTTAATCAGCAAGGAGTTCTGAAATATGCATCATTACGCACTATGGCGATAAATACGCTGGGGATTCCCCTACCTATACGAGTACTTATTATTTATTATCAGGTTATGGCTGTGGGTGACATCTAGTGATAAATAGTATCTATATACTATACACTCTTATTAGCTATAGGAACTTTGTTTGTTTATTTGATTACGGAGAAAAATATTTTAAATGTTTAAAACGTGTTTTAAACATATGCTTTGTTTTAAACAAGTTTCAAATGTTTGTTAAAAACGAAATGTTTTAAACGTACCAGCCCTGATGCAAGGTAGAAGCATGCGAGAAAAGGCGTGAGAAAAATTCACTGTGCGCACGCTTCTACTTTGCGTACGCATATCCACATAGTTAAGAAATGAATCATTTTTCGCACGCAAAACAGTCACGAAAAATTTTACTTTGCAGGTATGACAAAAAAATTTCAAACCTAAGAAAAGTAACTGTACCTACTTCAAGACAGTTGGTTGTAAATACGATCCATGAAAGATCCAAATGCCTACATTATTTTTTAAAAGTTTTGCTCTGCTAATTCATTATGCGGAAGTGTATTTTAATTGTCACGTAGCGGAATTTTTTAAGTAGGTACATACGATATTACCAAAAGTTCTCTTTTGTTCAACTTCACTGAATCCGTGAACAATAAATATAAATATTACATCAACGTAAATCGTAAACGAACTTACCAAGGTTAAGATTAACTGCTAAAAGCAGCATTTTCGTTTTCATCATACAAATATAACAATAATAATTATAAACTATAACACGCCTTTAACCTTGCTTGTTGAACTCTTTCATAGTATCTTTTAGTATAAATTAGTGAGAAATTGTCCAAATTAATGAAAAACCGTAATATTTTTACATCTGATTTAACAATATGGAAGGTATTTCCAAATTACGTCTTAATTGTTCAAATATTGCGTTTAAATAAATCAAAATATTAAATTTAGATATTAGAATATATGATTTAATTTAATTAGGTAGGTATATTTAAAAAATATTTTCAAATAGAAGTCCTCAAAGCTACCACTAAACAGTTTTTCGTTTTTGACACAAAGATCTGCACAAATAACATTATAACAATACTTGTACTTGTTACTCACTTGTAAACGTCATTTATTGAATCCCAACGTTACCTTTGAAATTGAATGTTTACTAGTTACCCAACGTTACTAACTTGTGAAATTGACAGCTGCATTGGAAAAATTTTGCAAGTTAGTAGCTAGTCATATGTTATATTTTGCAAGTTAGTAGCTATAGTCATATGCCCGTTGCCACAGTGATACTTCCAAGGCTTGTGAGACTTCATGTCAGATAATTTTTGACAAAACAGTTATTGTGTGTAACTGACATAAATTGGTTATAATTTTTTAATTTTTATTTTAGTAACAAGTAAAATATCGTACAAATACACGCAAGGAAACTGTTTTACTGCTTCAAGGAGGTGACAGGCTCGCCTGTTCGGCTCGCCGGTCATTTTCTCCTTTCAGCAGTAAAAACTGTTTTCCCTTGCTAGTAATATAATATACTATAGGTACCATGTGTTTTGTGCATACCTGTGTGTCAAAAAGACAAAAACTGTTTGCGAAAAGAGCCTTAAAAGTCTCATTATTTTATTTGCCAAGTAGAATTTAGTAAACGTTTATCATTATTTTACCTTTCTGCTTTATTTTTGTGCATCTAAACTTGTTATTTTGTATCGGTGTGCATTTATAACATTATAAGAAGACATAATTTATTACTATTATTTAGTGAGCAGGTGAGCAGATATACCAGGGAAAACCCAGCAGCTGATTTTTATACAGCGTATTTTTTTAAACAAAGACCAAAAAGTTAATTCTTCCTCTATGCGATTGAACAGTTGTTTCACTCGTCACTTGACAAGGTTTTTCCCTAATGCATTCCAATTTTGTATCTTCGAGTAAATAATCGTAGCAGGGTGACCATGATAACTTGTTCGACCTCTTTATTTTTCAAAAACAGGTACTATAAAAATGTTTAAAAGCTGGATTTACCCATGTCGTGACACAAACGTATCATGGTATCTTAATAATTATCATGCAAGCAATCACAGTATGATCCAATGATAACTAAAATAAATTATTAAGTATGTAACTTGCTTACAACAAATTAAAAAAAATTTTCGCAGTAATAATCTGGCACAATTTTTCCTTTTTACCTCTCGCCACTCATATCTGGTAAGTAAGAGAGATATTGTAATCATGCTAAAATTTCGATACTGAGTTTTCAATGGATAAGCACGTTTTTTTATTATTATTTATTAACAGTAATAAATTTATGCTGTATTTTTAACGACAAGGGAGATATCGACGACGGGCATTTCGATGACTCACCCTTTATAATTATGTAACATAATGTTGTTCGTCGTTCTTACTTAACAAAGTAAAAAATACACCTAATATAAGTATTAAATACTCTACATTTGCAAATAAGATTCAAAATACTTAAATTACATAAACATACTTTAGCCATGAAAATATTTTAAATAATCCTACTTTCTTACATCTGCTATATAATTTATGTGTAATTGGAATAAATTTATGAATTAAATTTAAAATCAATATGTAGGTAATACAAAATAAAAAGTTTCAATGTAGGTAATTATAATAATAAAACTTAATTAACATTTATGTCATTGCACATTTTTTTATATCCCTGAACACTTAAAAACGGTAAATTTGAACTTCAATATATAAACCTATTTTATTTTCGAACATAATAATAAAACTAAACCTGCTTAGTAATAATTAAGGAAGGATATTCCAACTTAGTGGTTACCTACATAAATTCTTACACAAATTATTTATTTATGCAAAATTAAAGAGTAACATTAAAATAATCTGTAAATATCGTTATTTAAAGTTAGAGTTACTACATGCTTAAGACCTTTCCTTATTTGATAAAATCGATTGATTAAATCTGTGTACTTAAACACCGTACCTACTAAAATGCATAACAAATAACAACACTATTCACTTTCTTCTAATCAAACAATAATTTTTTTGTTAACAGAATAATTGTTGCATGTAATAGTTTAATCATTAGAATAGAGTTTTTCTAAAATACAAAATAAAATAAACGGAAATAAATCTTACAACAGATTGATTCTTCTGTATAGAAAGTATTAGTATTAAAAGTACCAACAAAACAAATAACCACAAGTTTGCTACGATCAATTTAAAATTAAAACAACAAATTAAAATTTCTTATTCTATTTATCTTTTTAAGAATTAATATTACTGGGTTTCCTTTCTAAATCTTAAAAATATATTAAAATTTTGTTTTATCCAAATACTTATTTATTATGGTGGTTTATTTTGCTGGTGTGCAAATAAATATTGCGTCGATATGGGTAGAAAGTAAGAGACTGAGACAATTTTTTCATCAAAAATCTATTACCGAAACATCTACGTCTAAATGTAAGAGAAAACATTCTAAGTTTCGTAAAATAAGTGATAATATACTGGTGGAAAAAAAATATGAAATACTTGAAATTCGTATTTTCAATCGATTTCGATGAATCTTTGCGGGCGAAAAACTTTGAAGTGTCTACTTTAAAGTCATGCATGCGAACTTAAGCGCAACCCCTTCCGCCCCCCTCTAGCATCCATGATTCACCAAAAGGGCACTAAAATTTGTTCAATTCCCTGTGCAGGACTCAAAGAACGAAGTTCCTACGATGATTTGGCACAAAGTTATGTGTGTTTTTAAAAAATGTGCATATTTAGGTTTTTCGCACATAACTCAGCGACTTTTCAACCAAATTGGACGATTCTTTCGGGGAAAAAACACATTGTGGCTCTACTTTAAGGGGGTAAACCCGAACAAAAAAACACGTTTTTGGGCCAAAAAACGTCCAACTTTGGCGATGTGTACCGAGTTGGAAAAAATTTGTCGACTCGATCCACCAAAAGAGTATTGAAATTTGTTCATTTACCATTTACCTGTGCAGGACTCAAAAAACGAAGTTCCTACGACGATTTGGCACAAAGTTATGGGCGTTTGAAAAAAGTGTATATATGTAGTATACACTTGCTTGTATCTTAAAGTTCCACTTTTGGTCCTAGATAAATAAATTACTATAATATGTACCTTACTGTAACGAATCAGTGAAATTACAAAATTAGTTTCTGCAAAAAGTTGTTAACAAACACTTACATAGTGCATTATATTTGACAACAAGGAATTACTTCTTTCAACAGTTTTTATTTCAAGTTAAAAATTGTGAAACTTTTTAAAAATGCATACCTACTTAAAAATTTGCAAGGTCGTGCCAATTTACTTTTCAATTATTGCACTAAAATGCTCATAATAATTAGGTACAATAATATGGAGAATGAGTTTGAAAATGATGTCATAAAACAATGACTGTTAATAAATTCAATAAAAATTATGTGTTAGAAATGTAATCGCCGTTCTAGGAATGTTTACCTTTTTATTTATTCAGCGGGAATCGCAAAGCAATATACATTTTGCTAAATACTAGAAAGTGTTTTAATAATTTTGAAAAATGCTAAAATGTTTTACGTGGGTGAAGGTTCTATCTATTTACTTGTTTACTACTTGTAGTAACATGATAGTATAGTCGAGAGTATAATATATACCAGCCTAATATTATAGTATAGGCAGGTATACAGATTGTTTTAAATTTCATGAAAACTCACTCATTTTTTAAGTAGACAAATTTATTTAAAATTGTGATTTTTACTTTCTTGTACAGAGTAAAAAGGAAGTATTGTAATCGCGAAAAATTTCGGTTTTCAGATTTTGATGGAAATATCCGTTTTGACCTTTTCTGAATCCATTATGACTAGTTTCGTCGTGACGTCTGTACGTACGGACGGACGGACGTATGTATGTTGCATAACTCAAATACGGTTAGACGTAGAAAGTTGAAATTTTGTATTTTGGACTGTTATAGCATCTAGTTGTGCACCTCCTATTTTTGGTTTCAATCTACAAACCGGAAGTAGTACTTTTTTCAAATATTTCGATAAATATTTAATTTCAGACAATTTTTTTTATTGTAAATGGAAGATTATGTGATTATTACGTACAATCGGTATTTTATAAATATTTTTGTATCTGGTATCTTTTAAGAATAATTAAAGTATATATTTATAATTTGGTATTTCGGTATCTTGTAGTCCATGATCGATTAACGTAAAATTTAAATGATTATGACATGACAGTGACAATAGTAAAATATGCTTTATATCTTCTACTGCAGTTTAAATAAAATGACTAAAATATATTTGTGAGTATAGTAGCAGTTGTATTAATATATTTGTATAATAAGTTAAAAGAATAAAGTAGGTATCGCGGGAGGTCTTGTCGTGGTCACGTCAGATTTTTTTTATATCATTCTACATTTCAGTAATTAAGAAAAGTATGAACAGTTTAATAGGCGTACAAGGAAGTCATGTGGTGTCCACGTCAGATTTTTTCTTTTCCGCTTAACATGTTTGTAAATTACCTTTAAGCACAAACATTTAAATTAAATGCTCAAAATTAATTTAATGAAGATCAGTAAACGTTATAAAAGTATGTAAGTACTACATTACATGTATAGTTAATACTTACAACATCAACCACGCCTTTTTATCCAACTTGGGTGTAGCAGATTTTTTTAAATTCGCAAAGTTAAGGGTAGTTTACTTCCCGTGTGTACATTTAAGTATCACTGTTTTGATGGTAGGTATATTTTTTTGATAATTTGACATTTATTAGTATTAGATATTATGTAAACAATTAGGTACTTTCATTGTAGAAGATTTGAAAAAAAATATTTAAAAAACTACCGACCAGTGGCAAAAAAATATTTTCTTGAAATATGATGCAATTATTTTGCGAATTTAAAAAAAATCTTTTCATGATCAGCACGTCGTGCAGTATATAACCCTTTAATTTTTTGTGCTAAGTTGTGGAATACCCTGTATAAAGAAAGTAACTTTTTTATATACTTATTAGTTTTAATTAATTACAAAAATAATAATAATTAATTTAAAATCAATAATATTTAAATTATCTATTTTCTTATGATAAAACTATAATTATAAAATACTACGAGATGCAAACACTTGAATGAGTACTTATACCTATCTTATAATTATAATACATAAATGTTTTATTAGAAATAATAAGCAGTTCTTCTAACAATATACTATTTACTAAATTAGCATTATTATTTAAGTAAAGGAAAGAAAGTAAAGATACATATAAAGCAATCATAAGGAAAAAGCATATTAACAAGAATATTAATTAATTAGAATATGGCATAAAATAAATTAACCAACTACTAAACATAATTACGAAATACCTACACTGTTAGAAATAGATAGGATAAATAACAGGCACGAAACTCTACCTATTGCACCAGCATCAGTTCCACTATGATATTCTAATAATTATTTACTTTACAAGTGCGCAAAGTAAGGAATTACTACCTACTATTTAATAAGTGAGATAATTTTCTCGAGTGGGTCATTCCTTTTTGCCCACGTGTGAAGTATAACGTTTTATCGAACACCTCTTAATAACTACTTAAATATTTTAAAAATATTAAGTTTCAACCTAAAACATCGTTTCTATGGTGACTTATTCCAACAAGCAAAGTAACAATTTACCCACAAGTGGGTATAATTTTGATCAAAGCCACTAGTGGGCAATCGTTTACTTTGCTTGTTTAAAATCACCATAGTTATGATGCTTTTATTAAGAGGTGTTGGATAAACATATTTAATTATCTTTAGTCAGATTGACTGATAAATAATGTCATTTTGACTATGATTTTACACTATAAAAGTTCTTTGCCAAAAATCATTTATAAAATATATTTGACGAGAAATTTTAAAGTGTATGTACAAGCTCTTCTTTTATAAAATTTGAGCTAACTTTTATAAAAGAAAAGTTATTATGCACTGCCACATTGTTCGTCAAACATCTTTTATAACAGATCATTGTTTGTACCTTCGCATTTGTACATAGAAGTTGTAGAAAGATTATTTAATAATTGTGCAATATTTATTCTCAACTTGAGCTAAGTTAAGTGCATACCAGCACTTACTACCTCACACTGATTGACTAAATTAACGTTCAAATTTCAAATCCAGTACAAATTAACGTGAATGCATGTCTAAATTTGTCTATACTAGGTAACTTGTCATATTTACTAGAATGTTTTGATACCTATACCCAATTCAAACAAGTTAAAACTTGCTAACTTTTTACTAGCATTACTAGTAAAATATCCTGTGTCTTTAGTCAAATTTACTAAATTTTTGACGAATTAAAATTTTAACTTTTATCAAAGACAAATTATTATCTGTAATTTTTAATTCGCCGGATAAATTTATGTTTGTATTGAAACCTTGTTGCCTAGCAATTTGAAAAGAAAAATTGTTTAATAAAATCACGACACCGTAGGTAGAGTGATTTTATTTTAAAACAATTTTTCGAGTCAAATTGCTGTCAGGTGACAAGGTTGAGATGTCAAACAGAAATTTATTCAGAGGAAATAAAATGCTCGAGTGTAATTCAATGAGATAATTTAACGATTCATTTGGATCTTCTTCACAAATATTCCCAAAATATAATCATTTCACTAACAAATATTAGAAATATGAAGCAGATGACAATTTAGTGTTTTAGTTTATTGTTTGGTTGCTAAGAAAAAGGACTTGCAAAAAGTTACCTTCCTTTTTATCCGATGTCAAAGCGATAAAATTGTGTTTTGTTTATGGTTTACTTTATACAGGAGTGGAAATATCATTGAAAAATAGTCATATTATTCATGACTATTCATTTTGTAAAATTGACATATTTAAAGATAAATAAATGCGTCATAGATTTTTGGGAATTCTAACAGCGTAGGTACCTATATAATTTTTTAATAAGAAGAATTAATTAAAATTGTATAATCTCCCCCCTCCGAAATTTTAAGTTTACAATTTTAAGATACAGATTAAAATTACTAATACTATGATAAAATTAGTTCTACTTTGATTCTGCAGTATTTAATATCTTAGTTAACAATTCCTTCAAATTAAAATATCCACTGAAGTGAAACTTAATAGTTGTAGTCAATAAGTAAATAATGATGTAACTAACATAAAATCATTATGTATAAACTCACTCATAAAATAAGTTTGTACCTAGATTAGATATATTAATAGTTTCCTCTCACAATTTATTAAACACATGTTTAAGTATGTCTTCTACTCATATTTCTAATACCTCTCAATTAGTTGCCTATAAAATAATATTTACCGCAAGAAATCGAAATTAACACATTCACTGCAAGCGAAATGTGGAGCAAATGAAATTATACCGATAAGTAGACGAATTTGTTACGTTGCGTTCTTACGCTAACGTTCACGTAACATAATCTTTAATCTCTGTGATCCACTGGTGCTAATGTTATTTACTATGCCATGACATGACAGGACACATAAAATACTCAAGTCTACAGATGCTATGCAATTTTATCTTGGCATATTATTTTCACTTAGATGCGTAATGCCCATGTCACACCGGCGTGGCACGAAGCACGGTGCTCGATGGAAAAAAATGAATAACGTAAAAATTTATCGCCCCTATTCCATCGAGCATTTTGACATATGGAAATTTGTTGCTGATTTCACAGTGAGTCGTCAATATAATTTTTGACATTTGGTGAACAATTAATGTCAAAATAGTAACAGTAAGTAATTAGATAATAAGAATATAATACTTTAAGCTTTTGTCAATATATGAACTAATTATTGATTTAATGAAAACAAAAAATTGATGAATTTCAATTCTCATCTGTCAAAAATAATTTTCAAAAACCTTCAAAGTACGAAGTGAACATAGCAATATACAAATTTTCGTATGGCATTTTGTTATACCGGTGTGACACCCTTTTGACAGCTTTGAACGAAGCAAAATGCCACATCGAACACCGTGCTTCGTGCCACGCCGGTGTGACATGGGCATTAGTCAAATCTATATCCGAAGGTCTGGCTTAAATATTAAATATAATCAATAATGAAAATATAATTAATATAATATATGGTATGAGTTGTTAAATAAATTAATAATAATTAAATAAGCTCGTCTAAGTTAGATTTTAAAGACATAGACAAAATAAACTAGATTACCTACTTTTCCCGTATTTATGATGCCTACTACTGTTAGATCAAATATCAAGCACACCTGGAAGCGATAACGTAAGGCTTAAGGAATTAGTTGGTGAGCTCAAGATCACGTTTAATTCCGGAAGCAAAGAAAACATAAGCAAACATGCTTAGTGAGGAGCAGTAACACTTCCACCTCAGACTCTCACAACACACATCAATCTCAACATCATACCACATTCAAACATTCGTATCATGTTGGCGCCCTGGTTAGGGCCTCTCCAGCCCCACGACTGCTCGCTGCACCGTTGGCAATCTGACTAGGATTACTACAGCCCATAGCTGCTCGCTGCATCGTTGGCGGCCAGTCACGGTCCACTACAGCCCAAAGCTGCTCGCTGCATCGTTGGCAGCCAACCACGGTCCGCGTACCCAACTTATCAACTCTTATCACACTCTACACATCATAGACACACACGGCTCAACTCACCAGGCCAGATCAACACGGATCTATTTCACATAGCCATATACACTTTACTGATTTAGGATGTATTCTTCTCGAACACTACCATTAAACTGAAACAAGACTGAAATATAAGAGGTTAGCTAATGAATTTTATTGTCTCAAGAGTTCTCTAATTTGTTTGTAGTACTCTTATTAAAATAACATCTCGTAACATATATAAATATAATCAATAACATAAAAGTCAATTGCACTTTATTTGATACCGTAAAACGGGGTTACTTTGGCAGGTTTTTTTTTTTCGTCGCGTAACTTAAAAACGTAATGTTATATTCAACTTTTTATAAAGATATCGTACCGATGACCCTGTGGGATTAAGTTACTCTTATTATGCATAAAAGATTTTGCAGGACTACCGAAAAAAAAATTGTTTCTAGAGTGCCAAAGTACAGTTTATTTTTCTTGTGGTAGGCTTCACGTCATCATTCACATTCGTACGAATCAAATAAACAGTAGTGGGAGAAAATTTGGGCGTCACGTTTCTGTTCGGCCATACTGATGAAGCGATGTTGCTCTATCGCATTTTATATCTTTAGTGAGAAAGAGATGCAGTCATTAGACAAACGTTGAATTTTAAGATAAGTGGGGTAGGCACGTGTAGGACGAAGACAGGAGATATGATGTTCGTTAATTCTTAGTTCGGAAAATAATGACGTGAAGCCTACCACAAGAAAAATAAACTGTAGACAAATAAGTATCCAAATAAGTGCTGTTTATGATCGTCTTTGTCATGGAAAAAATTCTGCAACGTTCGTTCTACATGCAGTTTTTTCCAGATTTTTATTGATAACAAGCACAATTAATTTTAAAATATAAAATAAAAAGGCTTCAGGATCGTGTTTTAATCATACTGATTTATTTTAAGCATACGTTTGGGGAGGAATACTGCCCCATCATCATCAAAAAAAGAATAACAAAAAAATTCAGTTAGCTGCAAGTAAGTTGCGGGTGTCAAAGTTATCTCGTTTTACCGTATTAATAATTAAAAGCTATTTTTTGTTTAGAGTAATGATCGTTATTTTCTTAGCCAATTAACAAAATATTTTCAAAAATGTCTTTTTGATTGAGAATCAGGACATCGAAATGTATGTAGGTACCTTTAAAGTTATTTACTTTTTTTTAACACCGAACACCTCTACATGATGATAAGTTTCTAAACCAAGGATCGAATCGCAATGGACAAAAATCTGATCTTTTAACAAAAAACGTAAAAGGTAAAACTATCAAAAAAGTAGGTATAGGTATTGTAAGGACTTTAACTCGAGCTGACTTACTAAAAACTTATTAATTACCTTATTTTTAGAATAATACCAATATAACTCCCTTATAAGATAAGTGTTGTTCGGCAATATGCAAATACCTATAGTTATTGATAAAAAAATCTGCTGGGGCCAGTACACGACCTCTCGCCTAATTCTGCTTATTCTACTATTCTAATAAATAGTTTTACTTACATTTTAATAGTTTCATGTTCATGTAATATGTTAAAGAAAGCTAAGTTTCCATGCATACGTTCCATCCGTTCCGTTTTATACGTCGCTGCAAACTTGACATCGTATGAAATTCAGACTGTTCACATGTGTCCGTTGCGTTCCATCCGTTTTGATGTTTTGATTGGTACTTCTATTCACTACTGTTATGACATAATATTAATTACGATTTTATAAACTTACGAAGCTAATCATGTTGCTTAGGTAAACCAAACAAATACAAATAACCGTATGAAACCACTTTGCTAACTGTCAAACTGACATCAAAGCATCCGTTCTCAAGGTCGCGCTGCAACGAGTAGAGAGTAGACGAACTCTGTCCGTCGCTGTATTTACCAACGCGCCAATTTTTCATAATTTGAACTAGCCAATCACAACTTGCGACGGATAGAACGGAACGGATGAAACGCATGCATGGAAACTAGGCTTACTGTAAACCAAGATGCAAGCAAAAGATGTCAACTGTAATGTCACTGTCATTATAATTCAAATTTTGTGTAAAAACAAATTTCATATCATGGACAACAAGATATTGGTACTTAGTTGCACTTTATATTATTGGTAGATACTACCAGATTCAGCAAATTGTATTTAAAATTAAATGTACCTATAGATAATTATATTATCTTTTATTTTTAATTGCAAAAATTGTCATGAATAAATAATGTACCAATTTATTTAAGAAAAACTATATCAAGTTCCAAAAAGTACTACTTCCGGTTTGCGGATTTCTACCAAAATCTTATCCGGTGTTAAGATCCTTATTAAAACCTTAAATATGAAATTTGGTTATTAAAGGCTTGATACTTTTTAAGTTATCGTGGACGAAAAATCGTCACATAATTCATACGTCCATACGTCCATACGCACACACACACACAGACATCATCGGGAAAATATTAAATTCGTATTGTAGAGACCTTGAAACGTGCTTATCTACTAAAAACTCATACTCGAAAATTTTGACCCATTACAATACCTCTCTTATAGAATATGAGGCGAGAGGTAAAAAGTAAACGGGAATAATTTGACCATTATAGAAGCGTAATTGGATGTTATAGGAGGAAAAGTGATTTATAATTAATTACCTTTATACCTATAAACTGAAGGTAAGATACATAATCATGTTAGTTTACACCAACAACAAGTGCAGTTGCCAGTTGCATTTTGCAACAATAAAATTATGTAAATGATCTGTTAATCATGTTTTAATTAAGTTAACAGTCTCTCATTTCGCTAAAACTGAAGGCCGAGATAGGCAGATAGGTTTTATTTATAGAATATTTAACTGCAAAATTTACCTTCCATGCTAAACAGATTTTTTCAGAATACCTACATTTTATTTTTTATTCTTATTTATCTTATTGTACTATGCCCCTTTCCTGACAAATATTAAGACACCATTTTATTTAAACTAAAATTTATTTACCAACCAATAATAACTTATTGACATTTTTGTATTTAGAGAAACACAGTATTCTTAATTTAAAATTTAATTATTTTTCTAAGTAATTTATAGTCAACGCGAAATATTGTTCAACAATTTAATTTTAGACAACACGGCCGAATTTAAACATGTGTTGCCTCAGTTAGTTTATATTTGACATTCGACTAACAGTTTATTGGCAATTTAGTGTATACTTAATATTAAAAGATTTTCGTAAAATCGTGAAAAATAATAGATATTTATACACCAAGTGAGATACATGAATGATTATTCAAGAGAAGAAAGTTTATTCAATTTTGACGAAATTATGTCAAATTATATGAATTATAAATTTATTTTGACATAACAAAAAAAACTAATCAAAGTAGTCGTCAGTGGCAAGTTGTCATTGTTTTTATGCATTTTTGACATAATAATAACAATTTAAAACGTCAGAGTGATTTAAAAATTTGTTGGGTGATTTAAAAAAAATTTAATTCACTTGTGAATAAACATTTATTTAAAGTTGTTGCTATGGAGTTAATAAAAGCAGTTTAAAACGTCAAAATTGAATAAAAATATAAACATAAGGAATAGTTCGTGAGTTATTTATTTAGCTGTAACTGCAAAAAACTGTCTAAAATCAGATAAAACAGTCAACATTTTCTGATTAATTTTGTATATTATGCGTGTGTATACAAGAATATGAGGCGGGAGGTAACAAAAACTTGCGTCTTGAATTTTATTTTTACAGCAAAAATCGTATTTGTAGTGGGAAAGTATTCTGCTACTGTATCTAGTATTTTTCCCCTTATCAACAAAAATTTAAATGAGAAAATATTTTCAAGTGACATTATATTAATTTTGATTTAAATATCGTAATGTATAAATTTATAAATACAGTTTTTCTGATCAGACAAGAGCTGTATGTAAGAAGTACTTAAACAATAGATCTTTATATGAAACAGTTGACAAAAGCATATCGCAAGCACTAAGCAATAATTTTTTTTCATTTATGCGTAAGTTGAAGCCTGAGAAAGTGAAATTTGATCCGTATATCCGCTTATAGTGTACCTAATTAGTCGCCGTAACATCATTATAAGTAGGTATACTTGTAAATAGTTTTAAATATATTAATCAAAGCAAATACTGAAGAATATGCGACAGTCCGACAGAACTGTGTCTGTTAGAGGTGGGAAAACTATCGTATAAGAAACTATCGATAGTTCGATAGTCCAGTGAACCAACTATCGATATATCGATAGTAGTATCGATAGTCCTTATTATTCGATACTATCGATAGTTTTTGTTAAACGATATTTTTTTTAAACGATAGTTTTTGTTAAACGATAGTTTTAGTTAAACGATAGTTTTTGTTAAACGATTTATATATAAATTTTGCTATACGGTAGTTGTTGCTATACGATAACAGGATACCGAAAACGGACAACGGAGCCAAACGGAATAGTGAAATTATAAAATCCTGGAATTGAAAGGACAACAAAGAATTGCGGTTGGATTCCTACGTTTACACGGGTGTCTACGTCTACCCAGTTCTTGAAAATTCATAACTAGTAAATTAAAATCTTGAATCCGATGGATACCGAAAACGCATGTAAAGGAATATTCAATTCTGGAAAAAAAATTCCAGTCAATCAATCAATAAAATATTGTTTAACTATCGATAAAAAATATCGTTTAAATATCGATAAACTGTCGTCTAACAATCGTTTACCTATCGATAAACTATCGTTTAACAATCGTTTAACTATCGTATAACTATCATTTAACTATCGATAAACTATCGATAGTACTATCGATAAAGTGTAACTATCGATATATCGATAGTTATTTTTTTATGAAACTATCGATCTATCGATAGTTTTCCCACCTCTAGTGTCTGTAGTGTACGACTTGTACGAGTAGTGTTGCATTTGCTACATTGTTTCGATCTATTACATTTTTCATTCAAAATTACCAAATATAATTGTCAATTATTATGTTAAGAGAGTATACCTATATAATACGACTTTTTTGTTTTCAAATTTGAATGTTTTGCGTGCGCAAAGTGGTTCAAATGCGTACTCAAAGTAGAAGCGTGCAAGAAAAGGCGTGTGGAAAAATTCACATAGCGCACGCTAATTGCATTTCCGCAACCCTATTCTCGCACGGCTCTACTTTGCGTACGTATATCCACATAGTTAAGAAATGAGCCACTTTGCGCACGCAAAACAGCCACGAAATAAGATACTTTTCGTACAGGTATGACAAAAAATAGTGTATGCAATTCGTGTATAATGGCTATTAATACACTTGTATGAATTACGTCACTCGCCATGGCTCGAATCGTAAATTTCATACTCGCGTATTAATAGCTATCATTTATAATCTCATTGCATAATATACTAATTTGACACTAGTTCATTTCTACTTTTAGGAAATATAAAAATGAAGATTGCATTAAGAACTTAGCTGGGTAATTTATTAATTGTAATACATTTATTTTCTACTGCATAACATAAGTTGCAATGACTTATACAAACATGAACAGATAAACACCCATTAGTATTTCAGTATTTGCTAAATATTTACAAATAGCTGCCTGTATCTACACAAACAAATTATTATTTGTGTAATCATTAATAATTTAATTTTACTAACTAAAGTGTTCTATATTTTAGTTGCAAATGCGAATGCACATAAAATCTGTTTTCAACTTTTCAGCAACTGAATCTAATAAATTTCACAGCAAAATCGAATGGTTCTTGCGTAAATTATTATAAAATATTATAAATCTGACATAAATTTTATACTTTCTCAAAATATTACAAGGAAATATTCCAATTTGAGGAAATTATAAATCTAATAGCAAAAAAAATTACTAGATAGAAGATAGAATACGAAATCAACTCATCGTGTATGTAGGTATTTGTGTGAAAAGGCTGGTTTATGATGGATTCAATTTTCGAATTTAGATTTACATTATTAAGATTTAAAATTTACATATTACTGCCTGGTTTAGGTTGGATTATAAATTTCTGAATCACAGGGTTTCATTAAATCAAAAAAATAATGATTTATTTTCATAACATGCTAAGGAAGATGGTGATATGTTAATGAAGTTAATGTCATAAATTTAAGGGTAAGTAGTATGACATGTGTAGATTACGAAACAGAATGAAATTTATAAAAAATCGAAAAATTAAGGGTAGTTTACCTGCAGCATTTTTTGTAGTACTGCACTGGATTCGTTTTCCTATTAAACACAAACAATAGAAATAGGTAATCAACATCTTAAACTACATAATACTATAATAAAATAAACAAACAAAATTTAATAATTACAATAACATTAATTACTCCACCCAGTGGCAGTGGCAACAAAAAAATTTTGACTGGGAAACATGGAAATTAATTTTGCTATTTAAAAAAAATCTATTTCTGTTTCGTAATCTACACACCATGTCATACTACTTACCCGTAAATTTAAAACCATACCCTGTATATCGGGAATGTTAATCTTCATTCAAAAAACAAATTTGAAATCAACTGACAGCTGACGTTTAATAATATTCGCCTGTGATTGATCGGATTTGAAAGTTAGATTTAGAAATAAGAAATATGATCATATTTTAAATGTAAATTCTAAATCATAAATTGCTTAAATTCACCATGAACCAGCAAAGGCAGATATGTACATGTACATTTTATATTTTTATAAATGTAAATTTTAAATCTAAATTTGTAAATTAAAACCATCATAAAAATTGAAACTTCGTATTTAAGGGAAGTCCCAGTTTATCTTCTAAGGTACCAGTAGACTGACCAAGTAGGTAGGTACTGTTCACATAATCGAAATTGACTGTGTTCACTCTTTAGAACCTTATTTTATATATTTTATAGAGAACATTGTAAATCTTATTTTATTGAGACAAGTATTCTAACTCTACCATCTCTTTTCATATTTCATACACTGCTTGAAATTCACAAAACTAAAGATTCAATGTGCTTAAATAGTGACATTCATAATAATTATTATGACACTCGATCTGCAAATTTACTGAGAAAACCTCGTTTTAGGTTAAACAAGTCGTGCAATAACTCCTTAAATCTAGATTGCTATAATATAATACCTGAGAATCTTAAAAACTTGGAATTATAAAAATTTAAAACCCAAATTAAACTTTATTTAATTAAAAACGCTTTCTATTCGATTCAAGAGTACTTAAACTCGAATTTTAATGACATAATGTGAGTTGAAACCCAGATAGCTATATTTCTTATTTTTTTTAAAATTCATAAATTGTATTATATTTTAATCCTTACATTTTTTACTTGACTTGCTGTTAACCTTTTTTTGTAACAGTCAAATATTAATAAATAAATAAATAAATATGTGTTAAGTGTTGACTGTTTACTATAAGCGAATGGTTCATATAATGAAGTATTAACATAATCGAGCGTCCACTGTACAAAATTTCACAGATAAGTAAATAATTATTTTCTTATTATCAGATTTATTTTGCATTCCATCGCAGTGTGAATAATTTAAAATTGCATCGACGTAATCATCACTTCCGTTATGCAGAAGAACAAAAGGTACGCGTTAAACAATTGCACAACAATTAACTGATTCATAAGTTGGCCAAGATCAAGGACAGCGTGGTTTAATTAATATAAAACGGCATTTGTTACACTTTCAACAATCGCTTGTCGCATGCAAATAATTGCGTAGCAATAAACAATTTTTTTTAAATTATATGCACCTGAACATCGCGTAGGCATTTTGTCAATCACCCAATCGTACATTATTTTCCACATCCTTGTAATCGATTTATAATAAATGAAAGGAACGCTACTTTATGCTAATATCGATAAATATGTAACACAACATGAAGCAATACTTGTATATGTTTAATGGAATTATTTGTGCAGAATGATCTAATTGAAATTGTCAAAAGTTGCAATTCATTGTAATGAGGTAATAAAATAGACAGCTATATTTTATGTGTCATACCATACTATACGCTGGACGCCGAACAGATGGATTAGATACTCCCCTCCCACAAATGTGCGCGAAATTGAAATACTGTATTGCTATTGGTAGGCCAGTTTTACACTGAATGGCGAACTCGTCAGCTGAGATCGGTAACAACGGAAACTACTATAACCGGCATAACCGCGTAGCCGCCATAACGTTTTTCTGTCATTTGGGTTCGTGTTGTTGGTTTATTTTAACTTCATAATTATTTTGAAATTATATATCATGAAGTTATAATATGAATAAATAGATAAATCATGTTTAAATTTGACTTTCTATTTCTTTTAAAATTATATTTATTTTAAGTAAATAAACCGCTTGAATTCTTCAGCGTTTTGAAATTTGTAGCTTGTAACGCAGGCTTCTGAGCACATCGTACTGCGCAGTTTAGTCTCTACCCATTTATTTTATTACACCATCTATTCGGCGTCTAGGGTATAGAGGGGGTAGCCGAGTGCTATATGTGACCAGGGCTGAATTAGGCCCGGTAGCACGTTCACTGATGGGCAGTTAAATTTGATGAATATTAAAAACCTAAAAACTTAATTTTTGTACTATCATCACTTAGGAAATGACATATTAATATTGAAAATATTGAGAATTCTTTGAACGTCTTCTAATACTGAGTTATGATTTAAAAAGCAATTTTCTCGGTATAAACGGGGTCGGAAATTCAAATGTTATTAGTGCAATATTGAAAGTGGAAGCCTCGACGAATAAAATGCAATTTTTATTTTTACAAAATGATGTTCTTTAACGAAGTTATACCACATTCATTCTGTAGCGGGGAATTTATTACGTCATTCGCAATGTAGCGCCTACTATACAGAAAATTTTCAAGTCATGTGATTATTAAACGGCTGGTGTCTACACGGTGCTACTTATGAAAAATTTTCAAAGACCATTTTGATAGCAAATTTCCTCAGCTTTCATCCTGTCAAAACAGTTTTCCAAAATCTTTGATAGTTTTCGAGGAAAATGCGTTACAAGAAAATTTTGAGTTTCAACTGAAAATTTTTGTGGGAAGCGGAGCATTCCCAGGTGGAGCGAATTTTTTTTTTGTTTCTGTATGTTTTTAACTACTCGCATGCCAAATTTCACTTGGTTATCTTCTTCAGTCAAAACCTCTCCTGACTGGACTATATCAGGAAAAATGCAAAGAACACTGGCATTTCTAGACATTTCAGAGTAAAATAATCTTAAAAATAATAAAATTTAATTTATGAAGTGCTACTTCCCGGAATTATAATTAGTGAAGACCACCGAAAATCGCTAACATTTAAAAATAAAACACAACATATTATTCAATTTTCATTAATTATTTTTGGGCTTCTTAACAACAATTTTGTAAAAATTTAAAAGAAGGGGGTTCCAAGTTTTTATCTCTTCTTCAAAAATATTTCATAAAAAAAACATGCAAGTAGCACATTGCAGGAACTAAAGTAATAAATTAAATAAACAAACAAGCAAACAGTTGTTTGATGTGTTTGCATACACAAGGTTACGAAAGTACATATAATTTATTACTTATTCAGCAAAGTTATAAATAGAGTAGGAAGTGTTTCTTAACTTTTCTTACTTAAAATAGACACATTTTTACGTCGCCAAATAAGTAAAGTATTATTTTATGCGTTTTTGTATTTATTCTAAATCTAAACTTTCAATTTGCTAATTAATTCATTATGAATATCATCAATATAATTAAATATTAATCTATTTTTCATTTAACATACTGATGATCTTTCTTATTTTTATTACATAATTTATGATTACTTAATTTATTCGTAAAAATATCAAATAATATTTTTTATTACCTTATACACTTTAATTGCATGCATAATACTATTAATTATTTGACAGACTGGTTATGTCTCTAGAATTATGCCACACAATAATATTATTGTTACTTCAATTTTTATACCACTCTCATTACTTTCCTTTCATGTGTGTTGACGGCATCCGCCTATTTAGTCAAATATTGTTTGTCAAAGCGTAGGTTGACCAAAAATAATAAAGCCAAACTGTATTTTAGTCAAATTGTAATTTGTTTAACTGGAATTTTGTCAAACCGTAAATATGCCAACCCGTAATTTAACCAAACTGTAGGTATTCTAGACCGGAGAGTTGTAAAAGCGCATTTCAGGTCATCAAAACGTATGAAAATCGCAGAAATTTAATCAGTAAATTTATGTACAATAAGCGCAGATCGTAACGTACAATAAGCGCATTTTTCGAAAATGAGATTTCTGACCATAACAAGTTAGTCCAGATCGTCTTCCAGTATGATGGGGTTAAGTTCAGGTTAGTATTGATTAGTTTATGTCAAAAAAACGGAGTTCTGTTGGACTCAATTAGGGTTTTGTTAGTATTGATTAGTTTATTTTAAAAAAACGGAGTTCTGTTGGACTCAATTAGGGTTTTGTTAGTATTGATTAGTTTATTTAAAAAAAACGGAGTTTTATTGGACTCAATTTCGGTTTTGTTAGTTTTAACTATGGTCTGTTCCAAATAAGAATATAGTATGGACAAGATAGGACTTACGATTTGAGCGTTCTGATTGGTCTAGCCGGAAACCAAGTTTACATCAGCGAAAAATTTGTGATATGCGCGCATCATTTAGCTGTCGAACGCCGTAGTAGTAACAGCTGGTATTGTTGAAAAAATGAGTCGTTGATTAGCGTCAGTAGCGCGTGAACATAACACTATTTCAAAAATACCGCGTTACGTTTAAATTTCTATTTAATGTGTTTAAAACGGGCTGGGTCCGCAGCGCCATCTACTATACTCTTATTGGGAACAGGGTATAGTTTATGTTAAAAAAAAAACGGAGTTCTGTTGGACTCAATTAGGGTTCCCTTCTGCGCTTATATAACGTATATTTCGGCGCTTTTATAACGTTTATTTCGGCGCTTTTCGTACGTCGATAAGAAAAACTGATAAAGGCCAAATGCGCTTATACAGGTTGGTGGAGGTAAAATGCGAACATAGGGAACATACATGACAATCGAACTTTCATGGCAGGTATCTTGATATATTTTGTAGTAGTAGTGTCACAAAACGAAGTAATGTGAATTTATGTGGCAAATAGAGTAATCAATAATAGAAATAATAATAAAATCTAAAAGTGCATGTAAACTTTCTTGTTCTGCTCGTACACATACATTATTATGGAAAGAAAATATTTTAAAGCAAATAAAAATTTCAATAATATGACAGCTACTTTGACATTGACAGTACTTATTCCACGTATATCAAGATGCCTAGCATGATAACTCCATTGTCATATATTTCCCTATGTTCGCATTTCACATCCACCAACCTGTATAACGCACCCATTCTAGACAAACTGTAATTTCACATTCCGTAATTTGATCAAACCGCAACTTCGACTAATATTATATTGTCAAATAGTTTTCAGGTAAACCGTAATTTAGCCAAAATGCAACTATACCTAACTGGAATAATTTAACACGGAATTTATCCCAAACGCATTTTTGTCAAATCGCAGTTATGCATAACCGTAATCTTGTCAAACGCATTTTACTCAAATCGTAATCTTCCCATCTGTATTTAAGACATACAAGTTGGGAAGATTACGATTTAAGTAAAATTCGTTTGGCAAGATTATTCGGTTATGCATAACTGCGATTTGCCATAATTTACATTTATTTATAAAAATTATATTATCTAAAGTCATCCAAAAATAATTACGTTAACATTTTGTTTGAGGGTCACTGGTATTTCATAAAATATAAGTTCGTTGCGAACCGTTCAATTCTGTTCTTTGCAGAAATAATCATTTAAATCGACAGTAGTGTGATGTTCGTGAGATTATATGAATGCCCATTGAAATGTTTGCTTAAAAATACATCATATATATCAAAATTTGAG
The DNA here is from genome assembly GCA_947534325.1 of Agonum fuliginosum. Classification (NCBI taxonomy): domain Eukaryota; kingdom Metazoa; phylum Arthropoda; class Insecta; order Coleoptera; family Carabidae; genus Agonum; species Agonum fuliginosum. The sequence goes on along the minus strand of OX384033.1, from coordinate 35,664,778 downwards.
TGAAATACATATGTGAAAATAGTTTTAGTGATATAATATAGTGTGTGACTGAACTTAATGTGTGTTTCCAGGTGAAAATATACGAACTTTCTATGATGGGACACACAAGGAGCCAAGCATGGCCCATGGAGAAGATAGGTTAGCATTTTATTTAAGTACATAGATAGTTATTATAATTTGTTAAAGTAGAGAGCTTTGCTGCCTCAATGGCTTTTACCGGCAAGGTAAAGTGATGCTATGAACTCAGTTTAGGTATATACTAAAACAGCTGATAAAGGTGTCATGAAAAATTTATGTTCATTTTTAATATAACTCAACCGTCAATCGTATAGCAAATTTTACAAAAATAAGATCTTTAACTCCTAGTCTGGTTATATTTATTTTATTAATTTTGTTTTTCTCTTTGTTGTAGGTCCTGCGAACCTTGAGTAAACAGGTAGCAGTGTTGCAGTTTGCAGTATTGAAGAAATATCGGTACAGAACAGAACTAGGGCATAGATACACCACTAAATAAATTAGTAAGTGTATTTTTAACTTCATTGACAATTTCGGGAAGTTTCATTATTTTATAAATTTGGTTAAAATATAAATACAATGACACAATTTGCAATTCGATATCGAAAAGAACATACAGCCTAGTAAAATGAAAACCCAGCCAATAATTCGAAATTTTAGAATTAAGTGTCATATTTATTATTTATGGCTACCTACAAAATATCATTTGGTAATTATTTATTTTTTATTATTATATGATTTAACAGGAACAGAAATAATACCCAGTAGCAGACGTCATAAAATATGTAGCTAATAATATTCTATAACTTGTGACTAATAAATACTAGATTTCGAATATAAAAAATTGCAATGAACGTAATTATTATTAATTCTTCTTGGCTTCTTAGATAAGATAAAAAACATTATAATTGAACGTGTCAAGAATCCATGGTGATTATTTAAATTTTTTGAGTGCAAGTATTAAACTAGATTCAAACCTACCAATTATAAGTATTAAGTATTCCATTAAAAATAGACAAACACGACATAAATATAGGTACTATTACCTTTAACCAAGTACCTACCTAAAATATGTAAGACTGATAAAAGGAAATAAAATAATTAAAATGATTAGAGTAAATTTTGTTTCATTTATTTTTAAATCTGGTTATGTACAAAATATTAACAGCTATTGTTATTACAATTACAAATAAGGAAGTTTGAATTACAAACAATAGTTTAATTTTTATTACATTAATTACACAAACCACACACCTGTCTTGGAAACTGCGATTCTCCTCTTATAAAAACATACTCCGTATTGTAGTATATTTCTAGTCTAAAGGTCTGTATATAAATCACATTTTCGCTCAAGAAATTCACCCTGTAATAAGAAAACATCATGAAACATGACCTAAAGTCTATATTTTTTAATAATTGTTTTGTATGATATAGGACTTAAATAAGATTTGTGAAATTTTTATGTTACTTTGTAAAATAAGAGACCAATATGTCGTAATGTTAAGTTTTCAACCTTTTTGTATTATCAATGATGTATGCCAGTTCTCGACCAGTTCTTATTTAAATTATTGTAAATGTTACTAAAATTTCAAGACCTAAAGATGTTGAATTGTTGAATTTTGTATATTAGTACATTTTTAATAAATAATTAACCAATTTATTATTTAAATAGGACATTTCTTGCGTTTTATATAAAGTTTTAGAAATTTAATTTGTCAACACTTTCTTTAATACCCTTAAAAATAATCAAGGTAGCTTTGATTTGGTTTGTCTTAGCACCGCAAGTTAGCGCTACTGTACACAGTAAAAAATCTGACGTGGACACCACATGACTTCCTTGTACGCCTATTTAACTGTTCATACTTTTCTTAATAACTAAAATGTAGAATAATATAAAAAAATCTGACGTGGCACCCTTTTGACAGCTTTGAACGAAGCAAAATGCCACATCGACCACCGTGCTTTATGCCACGCCGGTGTGACGTAGGCATAATGTTTATCGAATATTTTATATTACTCGTGCTGCGTACTCGTAACATTCATATTCCAGCACAAGAACATTCGTAATGCCACAAGAAATATTACATAAATTATATCACACATTATCTGCAAGGTATTATAAATAAATACTCACATTAAATACGTATCATCAGCCACGTAATCTTCAGTGACTTTTTTGCCGTTCACTGTGACATCCAAATGGCCGTTTTTAAAAGTGGCAACAAGAACAAATTTTTCGCCGTAAAAAGTAAATCCAACGTGTTTGTCATCAACTGTGTGACCGTTCAAACCAAATGTGGTCGTGTTCACGCAACCTCCAAATGCAAACCACTCTTTCCTTTCATTTGGAACGTATTTACCATTGAATTTCTCGATGGTGGATGGTGTGATGGTACATAAACTATCTGCAAATAAGTTATTTCTTAAGGTGGTTGGATTCTAGCTGTTAAAATGATGAAAAGTATGTTTAGTTTTTCCATTAAAATTGAAGTAAGAATTGAAATTTTCGAATTAACTAAGACATTTTTGAAAAGTTTAAGGATGCTCTCTCTTTGCTCTAATGCCAGTTTTTTTTTACGTGCATGGCTAAACATGTCAAATTTTGTGAATATTTCATGTGTATTTTAATACAATCCTACATAAAAATTCAAAAAAGTGGCATTAGAGCAAAAGGAGGGCAACTTCAAGCTTTTCGAAAACGTCTTATTTGTTTAAGAAATCTTATTGTTTAAACCAATTTTATGAGGAAAACTGCATGTTGTTTTTCGCTATTTTGACGGCTTGTGTTGATCCATTTTAAATTTAATTTTCTGGAATACAAAATTCAAAAAGTGTGGAATTTATTTATTCAGATATATAATTTAAATCTTTGTTTATTAAAGAAGAAAATATATAATAATTGATAGAAGTTTTCAGAACTCAGAATGATAAATGAATTATTTTATTTGGGTTAAGTTCTGTAATTTTTATTTATATACTTATAACGCAAAGTTCCCAGAACGTCGTATATAGTCCGGCGGTTATTAGAAAAAACTATGCATTTTGTGATAAGTGTTAAGGTTGTCGCATACTTATCTGGCACAGCACGGCACGGCATGAAACAGCGCGTTCCGGAAACGGATTGATCACAGCACACTTTTCCGTCAATTCTCGTTTTCCGATGTATACAGTGATCATTTCTATTTGATAGTTTTAAGATGGCCTACAGTTCCGACGAAGAGATTATAGTTATTTCAGCAATATTGGAAGAAGGAGAATAAACGAAAAAGAAAAAATGTGGGTTCATCCAATAAATTTAAAAATAATTACATATGGAGAATGGACCTACAAAACAATGAAAAATTTTTTCCCAATATTTCCGAATGAGTTTTGAAAAATTTAAGCCCTGTTCGCACGGGGATCTTTGGAGATTCTACGAAGATTCAGAATCCTGGAAAGGAAGAAGTTTTTTTCTTTCTAGTGATAATTACGTGGTTTTGAAGCAATCAATAAATTATAAATTCTTCTTTTCCAACACTCATTGAAGATTCAATTTAGCGACACCGCAATTTAACAGATAATTCTCACTAGAAAAAAAAAACTTCTTCTTTTCCAGGATTCTGAATCTCCGTAGAATCTCCAAAAATCGCCTTGCGAACAGGGCCTTACTGAGCTAGTGAATTTACTCAAAGAAGAGTTGTTAAAAACACTACTTTTCGAAGAGCTATTACGAAGGATGAAAGACTTGCTGTAACATTAAGGTACATGAATTTAATATCTAAAGAAAATATGTATTATCAAATTTATTGAGATAGAAAATATAAGACTATTATGATGATGACGTACAGCGATGGATAGATAGTGCGCTCACTACTCCAGCTCAACACAGCACCTTCAGTTTTTCCCGGAAAGAATCGGAGACTGAGAATGCTGTGAGCGCCGGAACGTGCCGTGCCGTGCCGTGCCGTGCCGTGCCGTGACAAAGAAGTCAGCACAGCTTCAAATATTATAATGTATTTAATCCTGAACGAATTTTGATGGGTCGTTCTGTGCTGTGCTGTGCCGGATAAGTATGCGACAACCTTAACGCGTCAATGTGAAACTAGTATTTAGATTAAACTTGATTTTTCTCCTAAACTAGATTAAATACCGGTATTGTCTTTACAATGATAAAAAGCAACATTTAATGTTTAATTTACTTACGAGCTTGGTCAGGATTGACAGCTTCATCTCTACTATAAGACAACCATAATGGGCTCACAATCATTTCGGGGTGGTAAAATTCAACGCTAAATTTATTTTTCATTCCAAACTTTGCCAAATCAGTAAAACTTGTAAAACCTACTCGAACTTTATCGTCAGAAACACGAGAATAATCAATTAGTCTTCTTTCTTCTACAACGGTTTCATTATGGTCTTCGAAATGTTCCTAACATAAAAAGTAGAAATAAATCATTATACAATGGGATATTAGTCGCATGAAGACACAAGGATGTTTCGAAAAGTCGGTTTTTTAGTTAAATAAAAACATACAGACTGCATTCCCGAATATTGTCATCCTTCAATTTATTATTTATGTTTAATATACTTACTACAGCTGTCCAATATAGTACATAATTGTCGTATTCTGTAAATTTATTAGAAACTCGTTTACATTCTTCAGTAGGTGCAGTGTATTTCAAGTCTTTAGAATCTACAATGCATTTTTCATAATCCTTCAACATTTTATCGTTCAGATTGTTCTTTTTGTCAGTAGTCTGAAATTGAATAAAAAAAACTCTATCAAGTTGATGGATAATTTTTTTTTACAAATTGCCCACTTCAGAGAGATTTCAGTCTCTATAGTGAGTTCATGTATAGAGCGGGGCTCATGACAGGTGATAGTCTCCGATTTCATACAGCATGCTTTTTGGAGGATAGCATATTGACCATATTTCAATATAGAACAACTGGTATTAACCACTTACACGCTTTTCGGCCATGTGGCAAATTGCATTTCCACTTGCACAAAACTTTTCCGATATTTTCCACCCTTGGGCCAACGAGGACTGCATGCCAATTTGGTTTGTTTTATGACACAAATATTAATTCTTTTCATCGGCATGCTGTATGAATACGCGGAAGATCATATTTTTTATTACAAGATCACGTGACCGTTTGAGCTCTTTGGAATCCTGCGAGTCGATTGCCTATAATTTTAAAGACTTTAAATGTGTTTAAGTATCTTTTGATAAAAGAGCATGTAAATCAGAGAAAAACTAACTTTTTGTGCAAGTGGAAAAATGTATTTTTCCATATGACCGGAAAGCGAGCAAGGGTTTAATACCCGCTTTTCTTTGTTGTCATAGGGTCAATATTCTATCCTCCAAAAGGCATCATGTATGAAATCGGAGACCTTCATCTGTCATGAACTATTATAGTTTATACAACGTGGTTGATCCTTACCGAAAATATTTCCTTGAAGATATAGGTATAATCTGGAGATGTACATTCTCCTAAATCATCCATATTGCTATCATATTTAAATATAGTTTTAGTAACTGTATCTTCATATGGCTTTATGCTTAATCTATCATCTCTAATTGCTGGAAAATCTGAATCTCCGTCTCCACAAATCTATAAAAGGCATAATTGTTAAATGATTAAGAAATACTAAATACATACAATAATATCAATACTATTTTGAATATTGAACCTTAATCTACTAACAGATAGGAAGCTTCAGTATAGTATGTGATTCATAATGAAGATAATAGAAAAGTCAGACTGTAGTTTTCCCCTTACTTACTTTGAAAGAGCTATTCGCTTCGAATGGTTTGTAAACGAAATTAAAGAAAGATATTCTGTTTCCGGTTTGCTTCGTAGTATTCTCATGTACAATGATTGGACTCCAGTCATATATTACAGTCATATTGATGAAACTTAAAACTTCTTCATCTAGAGATTTAACAGTTATATCGGATCTAATGGCTGCCACAGATGTGGTCCCAAAAGAGTTGGTAGTGGGGCCATTGAAGTCTGTGTTCAAAGTAGTCTAAAATTACAAAATAATAATTATCATCGTGATCAACAAATCGATAGATTATTCTTTTTTAAATACTATCGATACATCAATAGTTAGTAACGATACTTAACAGTATAATCAATTAACCGATAGATTAGAAATAGATTATAAATAGTCATGTTAATGATAATTTCTCTCTACTGGTGAATAAACGATACCATTTTTTTATGTCAGTGTGGTTAAAAATATTACAATACCGACAGTACTTAGTACATTTTGTTTTAAAAATATTTTATATTATATTTATTATACATTTGATAGTACTGTCAAGTGATCACATTGTCAAGGATAACGGATCTGATTTAGGGTAGACCGGGGACAATTGAAACAGGGGACAATAGAAACAACCGCCATATTAAAAGGACTTTAAGGTTTAAATGACGCGTGCTTGTATCAAACGAAGTGCTTCTAGATGGCGCACATAGCCATCCATCCAGCATTGAGGGAAAATGTGAGTAGCAGTACACGTCGTTGATAAGGTGATTTCTCGCTGTCGTACTAAATTTTTCCATTAATCGTGAAAGTGTAACTCAAGATAAAAGAACTTAGGTATCCAGCTTTGCTTATTTTTATTAGTTTGTTTGGTATATCTGCTTTAGTCAGAACAGTTTGAACTATTATTATTGTCTAAGAGTAAGAAAATTTTTGACTGTTTAATTAATAGTTCGTTCCGGGGACATTTGAAACAATTGACATGGGGGATGGTTGAAACATATATTATATATTCCATTTCAAAACTTACGGAGTTAAAAGATAAATCGAAAGCAGCTCGACAGTCTAAGAAAACCAAACTACGCCAGAACAATCAGGAACAGAGTGACAGTGACGAAGAGAATTGCTATTGTCTAGTTTGCTTGGAATCGTTTAGTAGTAGCCGCTCTAGAGAGAATTGGGTGCGATGCTTTGATTGTCATCATTGGTCTCATGAGGCCTGCATCCAACAAAGCACTTTTTATATCTGTCATAATTGCGTGTCAGAGTGAATATTAAGTCCTCAGTTTAATTGTTAATGTAACTTATTTTGTTTAGAATAAATATTTGTTTAATTTAAATGCTGTTTCAATTGTCCCAGGTACATGTTTCATTCGTCCCTGGCACGGGGACGATTGAAACAGTTTGCCAAGCTCCAGATTTTTTAAAATATCTTATTTATGTATCATTATAGGTCAATGGTATTATATATATATAGAAAGGGGATTGAATATACTCTCTATTACACACTTTGAAATTTTGAAATTTACGATAGCCACGGAGAAAAAAAATCAAAAAGCTGAAATGTTTCAATTGTCCCCGGTCTACCTACATAAATTCCTGCTAAGGAAAACTCATTTTCAAATATCAGTTTAAATACAGATGATTGATGTATTTTAATGTTTTAAATGAAAATATATCTAGATTCAGTAAGAAAAATGAATCAACATACCTCAGTTATTTCACCATTAAATGATCTGCTTCGCATGGAACCTTTAGATAGATCTGATTTTAACCAAAATTTATAATTAAAAAAATTTGCAACGAATAAGACTGGTCCAGCATACGGAAAAGCGCTAAAAAAAATATATATTATCCTTAAATTTCTGTCATGAGTTCGATTCGATATTTTCAATTTATTAAGTAACACTGAAAATTTAAGTAGAAGCGGTGCAAAAGACCATTAACGTACTAAAATGAGTATACTTACTCTACATTATATTGATGCAAGTTTTCTGTCCAGAATTCCTCTAAAACTTTACCACGTTGATGATTCTCTTTGTGTCTGTATATCATCATATCAAAATTAGCTCCAATTGGTTCCAAATTCTAAAATAGAACAATAATTTTGAAAACTGAGTCGTTAACAATAAAAACGTGTCGTACGTTTGTATAGGATTGAAAATTATCTCTACTTATTTCAAAATCTACTGGACATGATGCACAGTATTCTTTAAGTCTATCCTCATCTTCTACTGTTACTCCCATATTATTGTCCCAGACTTGAGTGAAAGTATCTTCGTCGTTTATCCATGTTAAGGATGGAGGGTTTTTGTTGTGCACTGTAACGTTTAATTTCAAACTATTTTCGACGAGATAATACTTGTAGTTTTCAATGTGCGCATCGGCTAACGGATTGTAGGCTTGGATCCATGTATCGTAGTATGACATAGACCTTAAAAAAAAAACAAATACTTACATTTTATAATCTTTCCTCTCAACATAAATATACAGGATGTTATATAACTTCATACGTTATTGGTATATGTTGTTTGATATGCTGATTACGAATCTAAAAGATTTTTTTGAATTCGAAAAATTAAGGGTTGTTTACCTAAAACATTTTTTGTAGTACTGCACTGGATTCGCTTTCCTATTAAAGTACTGCGAAAGAATTATTAGCAGTTATTTATAATACAATTTTATTTAATTAATGACTTTAACATAATCATCCACCCAGTGGCAGTGGCAACGTAATCAGCACATCAAACAACAAATACCATTAACGTATGTACCTGAAGTTATGAAACACCCTGTATTAAAAATATTCATACCTGTATGTAACACTTTTAGAACTCTCTCTGTCGAACTTTGAAATATCAACCATATAATTTGAAATTATAATAGGTGTTCCTATGTCTGAAGGTATATGAACGTAATCATTTACTACCAAATTGAAATATTTGGAATTCACGACAAATTCAGCCAATTCATTAACTAAAACATTAAAAAATATATCAAAATGATTTTAAAAAACATAGTACCGAAATAATTCAAACTGAGAGTAATATTGAACACTGTAAAAATTAATAAAAATATCAAAAAGCACAACCCAGTGTAGGACAAAACCTTACCGGTAGTGCACAAAATACTTATAGAGCCCTGTTCGCACGGCGATCTTTGGAGATTCTACGGAGATTCAGAATCCTGGAAATGAAAAAGTTTTTTCTTTCTAGTGATAATTACGTGGTTTTGAAGCAATCAATAAATTATAAATTCTTCTTTTCCAAGACTCATTGTAGATTCAATTTAGCGACACCGCAATTTAACAAATAATTCTCACTAGAAAGAAAAAAATACTTCTTCTTTTCCAAGATTCTGAATCTCCGTAGAATCTAGAATCTCCAAAGATCGCCGTGCGAACAGGGCTTTATATGAAACAAAGAATGTGTATAGGTGTATAATAGGTGTTGAAGTTATTTTACTTCTACCTATTTGTCTTTTACTTCTAAACCCACCAAAACAGATCCGATTTTTATGAACTTTTTTAGAACTGTTTTTAATACCCTGTTCAAACGAGAAAAGTTTTCACTAAAAAGTTTTTTGAAAGTAATACAAGTCCTAAGAGCTGTCATAAATAAAACCTGTATTGCCGCACATCACGTGTAAAGTGCGGTGGTGCACCGTCATGCTGGAGCCATGTATGCTGCCGTACATTTAAGGGAATATCTTCCAATAACTGCGGCAAATTATTTTGCAAGAAAGATAAATAATTTGCACCAATCATTCTATTAGGTACAACATAGGGACCAAGTAACGTTCCATTTATGATTCCAGCTCAGATATTCAAAGAAAATCGCTGCTGGAAATTGCTTCTTACAATAACATGCGGATTTTCAATCGCCCAATGATGTAAGTTGCACTTGTTTTACTTTCAAGAAAGTTTTTAGTAAAAACTTTCCTCGTGTGAACAGGGCATTAATACACATTGGCATACTTACATTTATTCCAGTTTATTTAATTTTTTTAATTTTTATTATATACGTTAACTTTAAACCGAATTGATTTTATAAAAATAGATAAAATTTCAAGTGATTTGGATGAAATGTTTCAAAGTTACAGCGGTTTGAAATTTTACGTTTTTTTCAAGTTTTCAAGGTGGGCGGTTTTCATTTCGTTTCAGTATATTTGTTAGTTAAGTTTCATTTGCATTTATTTCTTTAAGCCTAATTAATATTTATTTGTTTGAATTCTCGCTGTTGCAAAAGGAAAATTTTTAAAAATTTTAACTTACATATTTCAGGTCCGTCCAAACTTTCCAAAGAATCCCAATGTCTAGCATAAACAGCAGCATTATTTTTCAGTAAAACCAAGTCAATATGTCCAACTGGAATTAAATCTTTGATTTTAAAGTTATTATCCTTTAATAATTTTAACAATTCTGGAATAGGCGGATCTGAGTTAAGCCACTTATATGTGCGTAGAAAATGATTGTCAAGCAATCCATTTAATTTCAGATGTAGAGTATAAGTTCCAAAGTTAAAAGAATTTCCAAAATGATTGAATGTTATTTCAACAGTATTGATGAGATTTGTGTTTGTGTCTGTTATAATACGAGCTTCATATGCAGCTCCAACATTTGGAACAGAGTCGGTGACAGACAGCCGGTATTTTCCAGTAGCATATGTTTTCGGGAATTGACGAATGTTTGCTGTTTTTATTGCTTCGGATGCCAATGCTGCTCTGAAAATATCAAATAATATTAGTAATAAATAATTAAGCGACTGGAGTCATAGTCATTTTAGAATAAATAATACACAGGAATGCAGTTAATGGTTCAAATTTTTATTCATTTCAAAAACCAACGTTTTGCCACCGCTTGTGGCTTCCTCAGGGTTAGACTTAACATTAAGGAGGTTGGTGACCATAATAGGGTAGTTAACCATTTTTTAAAAAGTTTTTTATTGAAACTTCATGTTATTTGAAAGCGATTGAGAGTACTGATAAGCCTTATTGTTCTTAATAAAGCTGTAATTAATTTTTAAAATTTGTGTGACGTAGATGTATAGCTGAAAATCTTCTCAAACCATAGGGCTGGAATTAAAATGTACCTACTCATGTAAAATCAACTGTTTCTAAATGTTACAAAATATAAAATACAATTTGGTAGTTTCTTTACTGTAAGTAAGTATACACGTGAAACGCATTATTGTGACGTAGATGTATCAATACGTAAAATCTCAAATATTTAAAGAACTATTAACTTTTTTTAAAACTTTTTTCTTGGCAATAACTCATTTTTGAGGTCTCCTTTCAATATAATTGACAGGATTGCTAATTAGCTACTATGGTAAAGTACCCTATTAAAATGATTAAAATTAAAATTAAAAAAATTAATTTGTATCATGAGATATAACCGTGTAAAGTTTGCATAAAATAGGAATTTTTTTCGAATTTTTCGGAATTTTTATATTCATGTACGATTTTTTAATCAAAATTTTAAAAAGGCACATCTGTAGATCTATTCTTTTTCTATTAAATCCTTGTTGAATTAAATTTTTATCATTCTTTTACTAGTCCCAAAACACTCGCTACGTTAGTACATTTTATGCTGGATTTTAGATAGTAGACGGGCCTCTTAAGTATTAACAGATATACGTCTCCAACGATATTGGTCGAATTGAATTTCTTAATACTCATTTTAAAATATTATACTGCATCTAAATTCATTTCGTATTGAAAAAAATCTGACGTGGCCATCACTAGACCTCCCGCCTTGACACTGTAATATGTGAATTTGAATTTGGTTAGGCTACTTTTTGTTATAGTTCTTCAAGCAAAGTACCGATTCCTATTGGAATTGAAATCAAATTAGCTCTTTGTAGATAAAATTTGTATTTTATTATTACCTTATATCCAGTTATAATAATAATAATGAATCGATGATACTTCTTGACTGAATACGTTTAATGGAAGGATGAAAACTTAATGGAATTCTGTCAGTTTTTAATTTATTATATATTTCGGCTCCTATAGGTTCTAAGTTTCAACCCAGTTAATAATATATTTATATTTAAAAATGGAGTCACATAAATTTCAGAAACTGTGTATACGTCTGTTCATCTATCACATTGACATTTCATTTTTGTTTTTAAATTTTGTTCCTATATTATGATTTACAAATCGTGGTAGGTAAAATTACAAATTTTTGAAAATTAATTTTCCTTTATTGGTAGGAGATATAGAAACGATGTTAAATAAATATTGTAAAAGATAATTTGTTCTTTCAAATGTCGAATGACAAATTGTAACTATCGCAGTATTTTCTATATTTTTTGCAAAAAATGTTAAAATGCTTCAAGAAAATACCATTTCCGGTTGGCAGATTTTTACCAAAATCTTATCAGCTCTTCATTAACATATATAAATGTATATTGCAAAATATTAGAATTTTATGTTCAGTAGAATTTGAGATAATGAATCAGAACGAAAGACTATAGTAGGCGCACATACAGACTTCCATACATACACACACACAGACAGACACACACACACACACACACACACACACACACACACACACACACACACACACACACACACACACACACACACACACACACACACACACACACACACACACACACACACACACACACAGACACACAGACATCATCGTGAAAATAGTCAAAATAGGTTCTAAAGGTGCTAAAACGTGCTTATTGACAAAAATCTCGACATCGAATTTTTTCACGATCCCTATACCTCTCTAGGCGAGAGGTAAAAACATTACAGCTTAAATATTTTAAATTGTAATTTATGCTATACTTACAAAGGTTCATAATGCTTGTATCCAGTAGTATTCTGTATGGAATGCAATGAAGTAAGTACATAATTGGCAAGCTGTTTATCTTCGGGATCGTTTATATCATCAACGTAATTCTGTACGATTGTGTTAAACTGTTCTTCGCTTAAAGGAGAAGACAGCAATAATTCCAATGCAGCTACTCTCACTTCAAATGGCTCTGATTTCTTTTGAACTAAGGGCCAATATATTTCGTATACCTGATCAGCACCATCGTAATAGTTGATCAAATATTTTTTAAATCCATTTAATGCGAAAGATCTTAATTCGCTTAGTTCTGAAGAATTTGTTGTGATGCTATTCATAAAATCAAAATCCAAACATTCGGCCATGTTTACTAATCCAAGCACGTAGACCATTTTTTCTTCATAGCTTTGTCCATCTACCAAAATAAAACTCGATTACATTATAGTAATTAAGGCTATACTTCACATTCACACAGACAGGCAATAGTAATTTTCAAAATTTTCTAAAAAAATGATACCTACAAGTGTAATAAAAACGACATAATTAGACTACGACATAATTATATGTACAGATTGTTCATTTTAAGTGGCGCACCATTGCTATCTCGACAAGTAAGAGCTACGAAGTTGGTTAAATTAGCAAACAATTTTTATTTTATATGACTACTTTAATTACGGGGTGCAACTTTCTTATTTCAAATAGAGACCTTTTTAATTGCTTATTCGATTCAGTATTTTTTTCTGAATTCAACGAGATATTAGTTTCATACCCTTAGATAACAAAATCATAAGAATTATGATAATTTAATTTAAATTTGATTGTTACAAGAGTGCTATGGAAGAAAACAATTAAATATTTTGTTTCATATTAATAGTTAGTGAAAAAGATTCTGGTATAACCGTTATACTACACTGATCAGACCAAATAAGGTCGAAACACGTGTCCGTAGTTACCGCCACCCGCCACCCTACACTCTACTGAGTATTTAGTAGTTCGAACCCTGAACTCATACACTCAGTAGCGGTCCTGATCTCCTGATTAAAATAAAAAAATCTGTTTCATAACATAATAAAATAACAATTGATATAAAACAAATATTCAATTGTTTTCTTCCATAGCACTCTTGTAACAATCTGATTTTAATTAAAATATAATTTTCAATAGCGTTTTTCTCATGTTTTTGTTATGTATGAAACTAATATCTCGTTGAATTTAGAAAAAAATACTGAATCGAATAAGCGAATAAAAAATAGGTCTTCAATTGAAATAAGAAAAAAAATTGTTTCGTTCATTAAAGTAGTCATATAAAATAGAAATTGTTTGCTAATTTAACCAACTTCGTAGTTCTTATACTTCTCGAGATAGCAATGGTGCGCCACTTAAAATGAACACCTTATATATCACATCCAATAATTTTTTTTGAATTTGAAGCTATATATGAACAGTAATACTTTTAAAAATCTATAATACACACCAACGTATTTTTTGTGGAATATATCAATGTATTTCTGCCTGTATTTCTTGCTAATTGCATTTTTCCTACAAGCATTCGCAACACCTGATGCAAAACCGAAAACTGCAGCGTGTTTCGAAATTTTCTTCCAAGATTCGGGGCTATTTATTAATCCTTCCATTGCAACTAATTTATCATCAGATGGTTTTTCTAGATATTGAGGGAAAGTAATCAGCATTCTTGCAGAAAACTCTTCAATTCCTTGAATCAAGTTATCTTTGTAAAAATTGGTTAGATATTCAACAGAAGCGTCTGTTCCAATATAAGAGAGCAAAGATAAATAGACGTATTCGTCAAAATCTTGCATGTCTGCTACAGTTTTCTCCATACTCTTAAATCCTTCAACATCTATTTTAGATAATGTAAGGTACATTTCATAAATTAATTCTCTCGGGGATTGAGCTTCAAGGTCTAGTGGAGAATATGTAAATAATTTGTTGAATTCATCGAACTGTTTGAAGAATTGTTTTGTAAGTTTTGAGGAATCTTGTTCGTAGACGTGTCTTCCTGCAGTTGGGTCCTGTACATCTCCAAATTCATAAATGTATTCTTGTTCTTTACCAAATTCTGATACATCAATACGCTTTTCGTATTCGTGTTTTTCGTGGAATATAAATGTATGTCTACAATAAAACAAACAAAATTAATCATTTTAAAAGGTGTGAAAAGATATTTTAGGTGTGATCTGATATCTGTCGGGAAATTTAATCTGTAAAAGTACTTGCAGTAGTACAATTTGTATACAAAACTATATTTTTAAATTAGATATTTTATGTATTCAATTTTAGATTATAGTCCAGTCAAATTAGCTTATTTGGAAATAATTTATATAGTTCTGAAATTTTGGATATATATTTGGGAGTACTGTAGAATCAAATATCCGTCGGGTTATCCCGCCGCAATGTGCCACGTCTTCCCAAAATCCTAAAAAAAACTTCCCCAAACGGGTACACTGCACTAGTTTTTCGCAAATATCTCATAAACGGTTAATCACACAGAAAATTTTGTAGTAAGCGAATTGTAGAGAAATAAATTCTCAATATAGGACGATCTGAGTCATTGCTGTATCAATTGTAGTTTACGCGCTAGAGCAGTCGGAAATAAAGGGGGGATCGTGGCGCGCGACGAAAAATATGTTTCTCTCGCTTGAATTTGATAAATTCTTCACGAACAACAAGGGTTACCTCATAAATGTACATAGATGAAAATAGAACAAGAAATTCTCTATCGTCACATGCTAATCGTGTTTTGTTATTGTTTTCTTTTTGTATTGTTTTCAAATTATTTTCGTATAAACGTCAATAACACAAAAATTAAGTTTACACAATATAACAAAGAATATGTCTAATAAAGGCATGTTGGTAGGTAAATATAGTATTCTATTATACACCTGATTGGGCACTAGCGACGTTAATTACTAGTTATTATTAAAATAGTATTATTTCTTAAATGAAATACACTTGAGGAAAATAAAAACGCACCACTTGAAAATGCACCAAAAATGACACAATTTCAACGTGCGTTATCTCGGCTGCATTTCGACGAAATTGGATGAATCTTCGAGTTCTGAAAACGTTGAAGTCTTATCTTTAATATGATGATAGCCAATGTGACAAAAAATCCACTCCACCACCTCCCACCCCCCTAAGAAAAACAACTGTACCTGATGTCCAAAAAGGTCCAACTTTGGCAACTCATGCGCAGTGCCAAAAAAATCGTGGACCTTATTTTCCAACAGAGTAATAAAGATCAGACTTTTTCTTCAAGGTCTGCAAAATTTAGTACCTACGATGATTTAGCGCGAAGTTATGAATTTTTGAAAAAAAAAGTGCCTTTTTGAGGTTTTTGGCCATAACTTGGCGAATTTTGCACGAAAATCAATAAATTTTGGTTTTCCGAGAACGTTGAAGGTTTCTCTATTCGGCCCTGTAAGTTAATCCACCCCCTGCCACCCCCGGATAAAAAAACATGTTTTTGACTGAAAAATGTTCAACTGTAGCAACTTGTAGTTGTAGCGTGAGTTAAAAAAATCGTGGACCTTATTGCCCAACAGGACAATAAAGTTCAATCTTTTTCCTTCAATTTTCTCAAAACTTCAAGTACGTGCGATAATTTGGCACGAAGTTATGAATTTTTGAAGAAAATTGGTATTTTTGTGCTTTTTGCCCATAATTTGACCGACTTGGCACCAAATTCGTTTATTTCTTAAAACATCTAAAAAATAAAGGTGTTTAAAGAAATAAAAATTTTAAAGTCACTTTTAGATAATTGTTAATGAAATTCAGAAACCTCAAAATGCCACTTTTTTTTCAAAAATTCATAACTTCGTGCCAAATCATTGTAGGTCCTTGAAATTTTGCGGACCTTGAAGGAAAAAGTCTGAAATTTTGAGAAAATTGAAGGAAAATGATTGAACTATTTTGTCCTGTTGGGCAATAAGGTCCACGATTTTTTTTACTCACGCTACAAGTTGCTACAGTTGAACATTTTTCAGTCAAAAACATGTTTTTTTATCCGGGGGTGGCAAGGGGTGGATCGGGTTTGGTGGCAGATTAACTTATAGGGCCGAATAGAGAAACCTTCAACGTTCTCTGAAATCCAAAATTTATTGATTTTCGTGCAAAATTCGCCAAGTTATGGCCAAAAACCTCAAAAAGGCACTTTTTTTTCAAAAATTCATAACTTCGCGCCAAATCATCGTAGGTACTTGAAATTTTGCAGACCTTGAAGAAAAAGTCTGATCTTTATTACTCTGTTGGCCAATAAGGTCCACGATTTTTTTGGCACTCCGCATGAGTTGCCAAAGTTGGACCTTTTTGGACATCAGGTACAGTTGTTTTTCATAGAGGGGTGGGAGGTGGTGGAGTGGATTTTTTGTCACATTGGCTATAATCACATTAAAGATAAGACTTTCAAAACTTGAAGATTCATCCAATTTCGTCGAAATGCAGCCGAGATATCGCACTTTGAAATTGTGCCATTTTTGGTGCATTTTCAAGTGGTGCGTTTTTATTTTCCTCGAGTGTATTTTTAAAAAATCTCAATTTTATGTGGATAAGTCGTACAAGGGAAATAAAATACTGAATGTTAAAACATGAACTTACTCTTGTTCAACTTGCTGCGAATAACTTGCACTAGGTGATGTTTTGTAAGACATGCTAGACTTCGTCTCCAGTTTCTCCAGATGGTGATAATTTTCAATCAGCTTAATTGTCAGTAATTTAGTTTGGTTGTAATCAAGACTATCAAAGAAGTCGTTAATTCCTGGAGCTTTTGCATTTCTTGTCAAATGTTGCATTGCTTGTTCTTGACATTTGAAATCATCCATTTTCTTTTCGTAAACGATTCCATTTTGTACGGACGCAGATTTTCTTGTGTATTCTACTTTACATTCTTCGCCGTAGATTAAATTCTATAATAGAAGTATACATAGAATTAAAACCCATATCTTATGTACCAATGTTTAAAAAAAATAGGCGAATTTTCGATTTCATTTCAAAAAAGTTTGAACCTGTGAACTATAATTGTAATGACAAGATTTCTACTTTACCTCATTTGAACAGGGTAAAAGTTCATTTGGAAAATACGTTAAGATTTAGATATAATTATGTTCAATAACCAGTTTTTCAGTTAAAACCGTAGAATGCAGATCCAAATAATATCATTATTCACATAATCCGGCCAGGTTCGGTTTACAAGAAACTTATAATAACTTGTGACAAACGCATTTTTTTTAAATTAAGGATACATATTATGTAAGATAACATAAAAATAATTTTAAAAAATAATCTAAAAAATTCAAAATTTTCAATTTTTTTTCTAAAATTTGATAAATAAGTATTTGATTACAGCATTCTCAAACGCAGAATGAAATTAAAAATAATTTTAGCCCAGTATAAGCAACTGAGAGGCACGGTTTCTGCATCCTAGGTTTAAACATACATTGAAAACTGTATTAATAAGTATTAGTATCTAATGTTAATGATTTCTTTAGATACCTACACTAATGGAATACTTGCATGGTACTGAAAATTACACTATGAACATAATGTTAGGTATAAAACATTGGTAAAAATACAAATTTTATTTTAAAAAAATTATATGTTTTTTTAGTAAATTGAGAAAGAAATTTTACTGTGATGTCACTATTTTGCATTAAACATATGGCAACTTTCTACGTCACACAACATTTTCATTAATTATTTTTGGGCTTGTTAATAAAAATTTTGAAAAAAATACGGGTCCCAAGTTTTTAATCTCTTCTTCAAAAATTTTCACTTATAATATCACAACATGCATTAATTCTTTCCGGAAATTTTTTTGAATGCTTTCCAACAATGTCTTAATTAGCTCGAGTGGTACACGATAGAGCACTGCAAGGCCCGGCCCGGCCCGGACGGGCCACGGGCTACCCGGCCCGTGGGCCAGGCCCGGGCTTTATTTCTTTTAAGTATAGTGGGCTTCGAGCCTAGCCGGGCCTACCATATCACGGGCTTGGGCCTAACCGGGCTTACTATTTATTGTACTATAACGGGCTTGGGCCGAGCCGGGCCTGTTATGCTCCGGGCTTGGGCCGAGCCGGGCCTGTTATGCTCCGGGCTTGGGCCGAGCCGGGCCTGTTATGCTCCGGGCTTGGGCCGAGCCGGGCCTATTATGCAACGGGCTTGAACCGAGCTGGGTCTTTTATGCTGCGAGCATAGGCCGAGCCGAGTTTTTTAAATTAAAATCTCATTTCTAAGTTATATATTACAATAATTTCCTACAGTTACTAAAAAAATTTGGAGAGCATTAAAGCATTATACTAAATTTTTTTGTATGATATGTAACACGATAACACGTACAAAACTAAATTTTAGAGGTTTAGTTAGACCGAGCCAAGTCGGGCCGGGCCGGGCCGGGCTTCAAAAAATCATGGGCTGACAGGGCTGAGCCGGGCCGGGCCGAGCTTCAAAAAATCATGGGCCGGGCAGGGCCGGGCTTCGAAAAACCATGGGCCGGACAGGGCCGGGCTTCGAAAAACCATGGGCCGGACAGGGCCGGGCCTTAAAAAATCTCGGGCCGGGTAGGGCCGGGCTTTGTTTTTATTTTAAAATATCGGGCCGGGCCGAGCCGGGCCAAATAGCAGGTGGGCTTTGGGCTGTCCGGGCTTTGGTAAAATTTGAAATTGTCGGGCCGGGTTGGGCCGGGCCTAATAATAGTCGGGCTTCGGGCGGGCCGGGCTCCAAAATTACGGCCCGTGCAGTGCTCTAGTACACGAGAGCTAATTACGTTGTTGGAATGCACGATAAAAAATCTGACGTGGCCATCACACAACCTTCCGCCATATCTAGACTTTAAACAGAAATGTATACGTACAATCCGGTGTCCATTTAAAATATACAAATAAAAATCTAAAATATTCAAACACAGAAATTGGTATCACCTGAATCAAAAGATTCATTCACACGAAAACTCTTCTGTGTTGAAGCAATCCTCCGTTCAGTTAATAGCTTACTTATGACTTATATAGCGCTAGTATGCCAACTTGTCACCCGTCTCATCTGTCAATATTTTTTATGCAGAAACAAAAATCAACCGAACAAGGATTACAAGATTTCAACGTTTTATTTGATAAATTTATTTTTTAAATTTTACTGCAGTTCTTTAATGCTATCAGATAAAGACAATTTTTTTATAACGTAAATTGCAAATAACTTTTCCTCTTATTCTTATTACAAATAAATACTATATTTGTTCAAATTTATAGAAATTTTTGACACTTAACCTTTTCAATCTTCAAAAAGTACCACTTCCGGTGAAGATATTTGTACCAAAATCTAATGAGCTCTTCCTATTCGTATACAATTGTAAAATACCAAATATTAAAATTTTTGGATAATTCGTATTTGAGTTATGCAACATCCGGCATCGGCCCGGACCACACACATACACACACACGCACACACACACACACACACACACACACACACACACACACACACACACACACACACACACACACACACACACACACACACACACACACACACACACACACACACACACACACACACACACACACACACACACACACACACACACATACATACAGACATCATCGGGAAACTATCAAAAATGAGTTGTAAGGAACCTAATTCGTGCTCATCCACTAAAAACTCACTACCCGATTTTTTACATGATTCCAATACCTTCCTTTACAGGTAAGCGGAAGGTAAAAATAACGAGTGCATATTCGGTAAGAAAATCGCAATGACACCGCCGCTCAATTTTTGAATTCTTTTTACAATAAAACTTGAAATATTTACTAAATTTGTATTTAACATTAATAAATATGTATTATTTACCTTATTAATTGCTTATTTATACTTAAAATAACAATTTAACCAATTTTTAATTTAATGTCAAAGTGACAGATGCCGCAAAATTTTCCGCTTATTAATTTCAGTTAAGTTACTCGAGCTACTAGTAAAAAATTTCCGAGAAAATATTTATATAACCATGGTTACTATTACATCCATTGGCTGTTATTTGTGTCATGCAATTTTCAATAAAAAAAACATGCAAGTAGTCCATTGTTTGTAAATTATACTAACCTCCACAGTGTAAAATTTAGGTGCCATGAGAGGTGCAATTTCGCCATCAGATGTCACTTTCGGTTTTTCATAGTCAAATTCCAGTAGACTGGCAATACCCTTCTTCAGGTTCTTAGACCATAGTGGTTCATTAGGTTTGAAGACTATATTCAATTTCACTGAGCTATTCAAAACCCATTTCAAAGCAAATTCTTGTTCAAGAATTTTTGCTTCTTCGGGTATGTCCTTTTCATGGGCGTTATGCAAGTCGCTCCTATTTCCATTAAATATACTAGTCTTGATGTTTTCCAACTAAAATTTAAAAAATATGTTGATGAATGTTAAAAGGCAAAACATACTTAACAAAAATGTACTCTTTTGGTAAATTGTTGCAAAAACGAATGATTCGTAATCGTAATAGTACCAAATATTCCAATTGAAAAGAATAAAAGAGGGTGTTTGAAAATAATATTATCATATAACTTATGATTAGAGTGCGGATTATAATATGCAGAAAAAGGTGATTAAAATATGCACGCAATATGCATTGAAAGGAGACCAAAAACTGAAACATGGATTTCTGAAATGGTGGAAAATAAAGATTAAAATTAAATTGAAGAAAACACAGTGTGGTACCAACAGTTTTATTATTTATTTATTTATTTATTTGGTGATCGATTCCGCTTATTAGCTTCAATTTACAATATGCAAACTGCAACAGGAATTCATCAAGAAAATGAAGAATTTTTGCTCATTTGCGACTCATTGGTGCAGTACTTTAAAATACTTCGAAATTTTAATAGTTATTTACTTTACAAGTGGACAAAGTAAGGAATTACCCACGATGGGAATCTTGCCAACGTTTTATCCAACACCTCTTTATAACTGCTTAAATATTTAAAAAATGTTAAGTTCCAACTTAAAACATCGTTACTATGGTGACTTCCAATAAGCAAAGTAACCATTTACCCACAAGTGGGTATAATTTTGATCAAAGTCAGTAATGAGCAATATTTTACTTTGCTTGTTTAAAATCACCATGGTTATTATGATGCTTATTAAGAGGTGTTGGATAATAGTTATTTACTTTACAAGTGGGCAAAGTAAGGAATTACCCACGAGGGAAATCTTAACTCACGAGACCGAAGACTAAGTGAGATAATTTTCTCGAGTGGGTCATTCCTTTTTGCCCACGTGTGAAGTATAACGTTTTATCCAACACCTCTTAAGTCTTAATAACTGCTTAAATATTTTAAAAATATTAAGTTTCAACCTAAAACATCGTTTCTATGGTGACTTCCAGCAAGCAAAGTAACAATTTACCCAAAGTAGGTAGGTATAATTTTGATCAAAGCCACTTGTGGGTAATTTTTTACTTTGCTTGTTTAAAATCACCATAGTTATGATGCTTTTATTAAGAGGTGTTGGATAATAGTTATTTATTGTGCTTCTCTTTTATATTTTTTCAACAAAACAGTGATATTATGTTGTGTTTACTACATTATGATTATAGGTACTACTACATAGACGTAATTTTTCACGGACTACAGTTGCGTGAACATTAAGATGCTCTCGTGGAAAATATTTTAATAGAGAAGGTAATTATGACTGCATACACCGCCAGAATAATAATGACAATTCTGACGTCGGTAACTTGATACGTAATAACAATAAGACAAAAACACATGAGACATACGCTGTACTAACTAAAACAATGTATTTGTGAAATTTAAATATAAATTCAAACTACATTTTTTTCAAATCTTAATTTATTTTATCTAATTTTACATTTAATTGGTAAGTCTAATCATTTAAAATTGTTAAATAAATGTACGACGAATAAAAGTAAATAAAAAATAATTTCATCTTTATATAGAAAACCTAAGATGACGGTCATCATGGTTGTAATTGTTGACAAAAGAAATTTAAGTAAAGACAAAGTTATCCAAGAACCGAAAATTTTTATTTCTATTTTCAATTCCTTCCCAGCAAACACAGTTAGATAACTATGATATGGCATACATAAAACACGTACACCATTCATGTCTACTGCCATATGGCATGCAACATACATGGAGCTTGCATGCGCTTTCCTATGTCAGCCATTCTCACCATGTATGCCACATGGGAGTTACGTTTAAAAGACAACGGTACTGCTATATGGCCACGGCAGGTTACCGCCATATGGCATATAGAAATGGCAGATATATTTCTGTATTACGTACTGTATAAAATGTAGCAATAATTATTTTATTTATATTAAAAAAACACATGTTTAAGCAACATTTTATAACTAAAAGTTGAATCCATCGAGAATCCATAGAACCGGAGAGAGATACAAATATTAATTTGATATTTTTTTGCTGGATCGTGCTGGATTTGAACCATGGACCTAGACCTTCGGGACGATGTTCCTATCGCTTCAAACCGCTCGGCTAATCTGACATATCTTATAGTTTATATGAAATATCAATTTAAAGTGTACAGTATAGTAGTGTAAATAATACTTAATAATTTAAAACTAATACTTTTAATAATATTGTGAATAATATGATTTTAACGAGCCCAGAGTGGTGGAACAAAATCCATAGCACAAGAAGTATACATTTCAAAAAGACAAATGCTTATGCGAACAAAAACTTCTATGTAAATACATTCTTTTTTGTTGTAGTGGCTAATGGCTATGGATGTGAAGGTATTTTGATATTTCATAGAATCGAATTACTTAGTTGTTTGTTGGTGTCAAACTCATACATATTTTGGATGTGTATATAATAATCTAGTTTCATATTCACAGCTACTGAATTAAAGTTGATTATATTTTCAATAAACTAGTTATCTCTTAAAATGTGATTCATACCTAAAAAAAATAATAATGAACAATTAGGCGGAGTAATATATCATTTTATAACGAATCTGAATACACAAATATTAACATAAGTACTACAATCCATTTAAAGAAATCTACATTTCTCAGCTTGCATAATATTAATGGGTAATTTAGTGCATCCAGTAAAACAAATAAACTAAAATCGAATGCTTTAAGTACGAAATACTCAGACATGCCAAGCTGGAGCTTGGAAGCTTCTGTCAAAATGAAAGTGACAAAGTGAGGTTATCTCTTGATCGATAAGATAGAATTCTTAAGCCTAGTTCACACGAGGAAAGTTTTTCTTAATATGTTTCTTTTTTCTATTTATTATATTAAAGATCACTACCTTTAATATATTTTATAGAAATAATTAGTTTCTATAAAATATAACCGGTATTAACAGTTTCTTTTATAATGCTCCTAGCACTTTGTTTTACTTGCATGAAACTTTTTACGTAAATCTTTCCTAGTGTGAACAGACCATTTGAGCTTATTTTATTTCAATACAAATTATTATTTTAAAATTTTGTAAAATGGTATATTTTTTCAGGTGTCAGTTGTTATTTGTGGTTTGTAAATAATTTGCTTCAAAATAAAATTTGTTTAAATGAAGGCAAAAATAAATCTAAATAAATCTTAGTATGTTGACCAATGAGATGAAAGTATTCATTGAATGTTGGATTGGATGTACATTGAACAGGTGATTCGTTTCCATTTTCATCTTACTATGAACTGTCAGTAAATATGAGATTATTTATTATAATTTCTCAAATTATTATTAATGTCTGTAAAGTGATGTCATGGAGATATGGCTACAAAAAGTTATAATCAGATGGCAGTGCCATGTGGCAAGTATGTAAGATATAAGTTCTAATGCCATGTGACTTCTGATCCATTAACTATTACGTGCCTGCCATATAAATGTTGGTTTCATGTCTGTAAAGTTATGTCATGGAGATATGGTTACAAAATGTTACATTCATATGGCAGTGCCATGTGTCGAGTATGTAAAATATGCCATGCGATAACTGACCCGTATCTGTTACGTACCTGCCACATATATATTGGTTTTTTGTCTATAGTGTTATGTCATGGAGATATGGTTTCAAAATGTGTCATCCATATGGCAATTTTATGCATCATTTATGCAATATTTAGGTTCGTCAACGATGTTCTCTAAATATTACATAATAGTTACGTATATGTCAACACTGTGTTTGCTGGGTTTACGGCTTGAAAACATTAAATTTAAATTAAAAAATAATTGTTCAAAATATGCAAGAAAAATTAAACTATTTTTTTAATTTTTAATTAATTGACATTTATGACATTTTTAATCTTATTTTGAAGTGATACTTAATTGCTGCAGCCTTGAACTTACAAAATGCAGTGAAGATATGCATAATTTTTACGTAATACTTAATCTCTTAATAGAGGTGGGAAAACTATCGATAGTTTAATAAAAATACTGTCGACATATCGACAGTAACAACACGTTAAATTTTCTTTTACATAGGAGAGTACTACGTCTCATAGAGGTGGAACTTACATTAGTTCAGGAGTCTCTGTCGTATTTGCGGGTGATAATTTCGTAAAATATGACTTTCGTAATTCTATCAAAATTATGGTAAATATTGGGATAATTGTACAAACTATGTAATAATTTTGTAAAAAATTCATCACACTATGTTTCTCTAATTACAGTTTTCCAAAAATTTGTGTCAAATCTATGTTATATCCGTGACGTTTTTAATGGACTAAATAAAAAAATGAAAAATCTGACATTAATCAAGCATAGAGAAAACTTTTATCTATCGACTGATATATTAGTTTTCATAGAAATCTTTTATTTAGAGCTAATTTTAATAGGAATAGTAACATGCAATTTTCGGTGTTTAGAGTAATAGCAGTAAACCTCCTTAAGGCACAATGGAACAAAATATACAGCTGTCAATAATCGGAAAATGGTACTATGAATCAATTGCAACAGTACAGTAAAGTAAACATTTTCACTGTTATCCCTACCTTCAGGATTATGAAATCACGGTCTTCGTCCTGATACATTCGATGCAAGTCTGCTGAAATTGTCCATCGGGCTAAACTTTCATCGGAAGCAGAAGTTGTTGTGTCTATGTGACCAGTGTACTTGTGAATCTGAACTTCATTTGACTTTTCCGGTACTGGATTACTAAGTGATCCAGTACAGAAGCAAATGAGAAGTAACACTAAAAAGAAAATATAATACTCATTATTTTATGACTTCGTTAAAAACTTAAACTATACCTATATACAAGTTGTCTATAATTTCATAATTCATAATTATTATAAATCTAAGTTTTGCCTTACATTGTAATTTTCAACTTTTTGCAAGAAGTTGAAAAAGTGTACCCACTCAATTTTTGATCATGGAACGGGAAGAATTTTTTTAAAACTAGCCACTTTTATTTCTAGGTTTCCTTGCGAAAACTACCCTTAAATTTAATAGTTTAAAAAATACATTTTTTCAACGGCCATATGAAACTAACAGATTCCGTAGAGTTACCTTTACCTAGTTACGAAAATAAACAATATCATACACCCGTTCGATAATTTAATATGAAACCTAAAGTATGTAGGTAGGTACTATTATCAAAATCGACTAAAACTATATTTTATAATACATTTTTTATGAAACCGCACAATAATGAGTTACTCTAGCTGCGCAAATTCGTAGTAAAAAGTAGGGATGAGAAAATATCGATATGAGCATCAGTCGACATTACTTTCCGTTTGGTATCGATGTATCGATAACTCGATATTTTCCGATAATTATCGACATATATCAACAAGTATCGAGTTATAGATACATCAATAACAAACTAAAAATGATAGCAACTCATGTTCATATCGATATTATCGATATATCGAAATTTTTCCCATCTCTAGTGAAAAGAATCGGCCATGATATCGGCTAATATCGTTGTTGAAACCTCTGATCACCATTTGTTCTGTGTTCACATTTATTAAAAAATATAAGTTGTATATCTGGGTTGTAAAAATATTTTGTATTACTCACGTGGTTATGAATTTCGTCTAGTGACTCAAAAAATAATATTTCACAATCGTAATAAAAAAATACTATTTAAAGATTTTTGATATTTTGAAGCAGAATACTGGCTAACTACACATTTTTGAAAACAAGTAGGTAAATTTAGTTAAACCTTCGCATTTTATGTTTAGTTCACATATTTAAGAAACACCGATAGGTCGATAGTTTAAAATAAAAATAACTATGGATAAATATATCGATAATTAGTATACAAGAAAAATTAATTTTTGGTTTATAGAATTTGGTCGCATAATAAAATTCAATGCTTTAAAATAAATTAAAAATTTCTCTCAAATTGTTTTTATATTTCACAGTAAAATTTAATATAAGAAGAGTAATTGCCAAAAAATCAAAAGTATAAATACTAATGTTTCAAAAACACAAAGTTTTGACATGGTTTTTACTTACCTAGATTAAATTTGTCACGTTTCATGTCTGCTTGCAAAGTTAAGACTACTAACAATTTCACAAATTGCTTGATTTTATAAAGTAATCTTCTCTAACACTATAATTGCTATTCTTAGTAAAGGTCACGGAACATTTTTTTTTTCATAACTGGCAAATATGATAATGATATCACAAGTAATAATTAGCACTAAATGCTTTTTTAAAAATTATGTAACAAGAAAAAACATGTAAACAAAAATAATCAAAACAGTGTTGCACTATTACTAAAAATAAAATGTTTTTATTTTGTACTTAATGTTAAAAATTGGTTTTATACGTTCATTTTCAGTAGATAAAGTATTACTTTAACATCGAGGGTAGATAAAATAAAATTTGAGTAGATAAAGTAAAATTTGAGTAGATAAAGTAAAATTTGAGTAGATAAAGTAAAATTTGAGTAGATAAAGTAAAATTTGAGTAGATAAAATAAAATTTAAGTAAAATAAGAATATTTTTACACAAATTAACATTAAGTACAAAATAAAATAATATATTGTACACGACGATAAAGAGTCTTTATCGACACGTGAAAGATAGCCCACTCGTTCCTTCGTCACTCGTGAACTAACATCTTTCACTTTTCGATAAATGATCTCTTTATCGTCTTGTATAATAAATTACTATTATTTACTTATTATTGAAGATATGCACTTATCGTTAATTTAATTAGAATTTGATTAAAAACATTCCACCCAAAAAGATAAATCAAATTCTGCTTAATTATTTGTAAAATATTTATACATTTGTTAGCAGAAACTGAATTTTTATAGTTATTTAGGAATCTACAGGGTGAGTCAGCTAACTATTCCCTATTTGGATTTTTTATAACTTAGGCAATTTTTATCAGAAAGTGACGAAATTTTTGCAAAACATGAACTATCTAAAGGAATTTTTACTGCCGAAATTTCAAATCGATCAGACAAAAACTTCACGAGTGATTCACTTCAATGTGAAAATTGGACCAATTAATCCAAAATCTCCAATTGCAGCCAAAACAGTCGTTCTAGGAGAGCGCAAGGATTGTTCAGCAATCCAGTGGGGATTTTCATCTGACCAATACCGATGATTGTGTCTATTAAATCCACCATCAAGATGAAAATGTGCCTCATCAGAAAATAACATGATGTTATTCAGATGACCAGGGTTTTCATTCATTCGTTCAATTTCGTCTTCTGCCAATTCCAATCGGTTTGCTTTATCCTCTTCAGAAATAGCCTGCAGAATTTGAATCTTAAGGTCCTTTAAAATCCTACAAATAGTCGTTTGACTAATCATTAATTAATTAATCATTATTTCAGTCACCAATTAGGAAGCAATAGAGCAATAATGATAAAACTTTGCGAACAAAAACTCAAGTGGCTACTGTATTTACAGTAAAAATTTGGCGGACTTTACACAAAAACTTGAGACTTTACAAACAAATGAAATAGGAAACACTTAGCTGACTCATCCTGTATATTAATACGTAGAACGGCTATAGAACTTTAACATTTAACAACATCTTCGTTAAATAAAACTGTTATGGCATTACTGTCTTCTACGAATTAACAAATGACAATTACAAAATGGTGGATGGTGGATGTTATTATAGTGGAATTCAGTCACTGAAACCCAGTGGAATTTTTGTCGTTTTTATTTCTCACTTCATATTCTACATAAATTATAATAGAGGTATTGTGACGGGTCTAAATTTTCGAGTATGAATTTTTGGCAGATAAGCACATTTTAAGGTCTCAGCTGGGTAATTTATTAATTGTAATACATTTATTTTCTACTGCATAACATAAGTTGCAATGACTTATACAAACATGAACAGATAAACACCCATTAGTATTTCAGTATTTGCTAAATATTAAAAATAGCTGCCTGTATCATTAATAATTTAATTTTACTAACTAAAGTGTTCTATATTTTAGTTGCAAATGCGAATGCACATAAAATCTGTTTTCAACTTTTCAACAACTGAATCTAATAAATTGTAAAAGCCACTAGTTTGCGTCAGATCGCATTATGGTTCACAAAAGTATTCTTTCATACTTCTGAAAATAATTCAGGTGAAAATTGCCGCCAAAATTTTAAAATTGATTCTCTATTAATTATTTTTAAGGCGCTAGACTTGTTCTGTTACATCAAAAATACTACCTTACAATATTACCTGTATCTTGTAAAGTATCTGAAATTTACGTTTGAAATAGTTTTAATAAGCAGAATAAATTAAAATTAAAATTATGCAATAAATACTTCAAAATATGCAATTTTCTATTACAAATATTCACAATTATAATCTAATATGTAAACGATAATTTAAACCAAGATGCAAGCAAAACTGTACTGTCACTGTCATAATAATTCAAATTTTGTGTAGAAACAAATTTCATATGATCGTGGACAAAAAGACACTGGAATTTCAAAAAAGATTATTTTATTGTTAAATAGGTACTACAGATTCAGCAAATTATATTTAAAATTAACTTTACCCATAGATAATTATATTTTCTTTTATTTTTAATTGCAAAAATTGTCATAAATAAATAATGTACCCATTTATTTAAGAAAAACTATAGCAAGCTTCAAAATGTTCTACTTCCGGTTTGCGGATTTCTATCAAAATCTTATCCGGTGCTAAAATCCTTATTAAAACCTTAAATATGAAATTTGTTTATTAAAGGTTTGATACTTTTTAAGTTATCGTGTACGAAATTGACAAATTGAATATATAAAAATGTCATTTATGATTTAAGGTCCATGATTAATTTATAAAAACTACAATTTCCGAATTCCCTGCAACAATGTTATACGTGTAAGTTTTCCTTTTCATACACTCTTAAAAATAGTAGAGTATGGCGAGAGGTCATGTGTTGGCCACATCACAATACTTAATTATATAACGATGAATTTCTATAAACCAAATAAATTATTTATTTATTATGACTTCTGAAAACCACTTTATGTTTATTTATCAACAAATAATTCATTTTATCTTACAAAATTATGTTAATTATTTATTGTAAATATAAAATCGTATCTTAGTTCATTATATGAATATTATTATTACATAGTTGACGAAATAGGTATACTAAATAAAGTCGTAACAAATGCACGCACTAATGCACATACTTACATATATACAGACATCTCAAAAAAACTAGATTTATATTTTAAATATTAAGAAACGTACTTTGACTCATTACAATACCTCCCTTTAATGTTTCAAAACGGGAGGTAATTATAAAATAACTCATAAGTCATAATTTACATTTATTTATAAAAATTATATTATTTAAATTCATCCAAAAATAATTACGTTAAAATTTTGTTTGAGGGTCACTGGTATTTCACAAAATCTAAGATCGTTGCGAACCGTTTAATTCTGTTCGTTGCAGAAAAAATCAATAAAATCGACAGTAGTGTGATGTTCGTCAGATTATATGAATGTCTAGTGAAATGTATGCTTAAAAATACATCAAATATATCAAAATTTGCTTGAAATACATAATGTCATAATAGTTTTAGTGACATAATATTGTGTGTGACTGAAGTTAATGTGTGTTTCCAGGTGAAAATATACGAACTTTCTATGATGGGACACACAAGGAGCCAAGCATGGACCATGGAGAAGAAAGGTTAGCATTTTATTTAAGTACATAGATAGTTATTATATATTATGTTAAAGTAGAGAGAAAAACCGCAGCTTTGCTGCCTCCATGGCTTTTAACGGCAAAGTAAAGTGATGCTATGAATTCAGTTTAGATACTAAAACAGCTGATAAAGGTGTCATGAAAAATTTATGTTCATTTTTAATATAACTCAACCGTCAATCGTATAGCAAATTATACAAAAATAAGATCTTTAACTCCTAAGAAGTCTTGTTATATTTCTTTTATTAATTTTGATTTTCTCTTGTTGCAGGTCCTGCGAACCTTGAGTAAACAGGTAACAGTGTTGCAGTTTGCAGTATTGAAGAAATATCGGCACAGAACTAGGGCATGGATACACCACAAATTAAATTTGTAAGTGTATTTTTAACTTCATTGGTAATTTTGGGAATTTTCATTATTCTATAAATTTGGTTAAAATATAAATATAATGACACACAGTGGCGGACTGGCTACGGCGGGAGTACGGGAGCTTTCCCGGTAGGCCGGAGGTACCGAGGCCGGTGGCTAGTCAAATTTATATAAATAGATATGTGAATAGAAAGACGAAAGAAAATTTCATTCGTGAAAAAAAAAACAATTTCATCGGAAAGCTTTCGACTTATGAGTCAAAAAATGCATTTTATTTCAAACGCCCATATAGTCCGGCGGTTATAGGACAAATTTCATATCAACTATGCATTTTATGATTAAAGCATGAAAATTTGCACACATATCAATGAAACCATTCTCTTTCATATAAGAAGTGGTGCCAAAGTGGTGCGTGCTTCAGACGGCCGCCATTTTGAAAAAATGGTTGCCATTTTTAGTTTTTTGCATTTATTTCATGAATGATCAATATTACAAGAAATCTTATTTAATAAAAATTGTAGAGCACAAAATTCTCTATAAAACGGTATATCTATTTTTTATGTAGGTGGTACAGCTTTCGAGAAAATCGTGAAAATATATATGAGCAATATCTAGCCATTTCAGGTTAGACCGCAATTTTGCCTTTTCAAACAAAAACAGCTGTTATTTTTGAATGAATCAAGATATCGACTTCCGGTCTTCAACAATCGATTACTTATATAAATTTTTATTATACATATAATTTTAAACTCTTCGGGAGCACTAGTTCGGCCACAATTCAAACATAACATTTTATACACAATAGTGAAATTTTTTTATTTTTTGTGTTTATTGAACTGTCATTTCTGAACGAATTAAAATATTGACTTGCGGTTTGCTGCACTAGATTCTGCAAATCATTCTGTAGAAGATACTTTGTATTAATTTTTTATTGAAGTCTTTGTTAAAACGATATTTAAAGACTTTTTCCTCGAGAAAATAGAAAATTTTTAGTGTTATTATTATTTATTATCTTTGATCAGCTATAGTACCTGAACGGATCTAAATACTGACTTGAAACTTGCAGCATTCGATTCCTTAAAGATTTTTGTATTAGAAGCATGCTTATATTTAAAAAAAATTTCTTATGTTTACTCGCAATTAAAGGATATCCTTTCTAAGAAATCGAAGAAATTTTACTGTTATTTTTCTATAGAAAATCATTTAAGTTGATTGTATTTAATTTACTGATATTACTGAACATTATAGTAACTTAGCAGTTAGCACACATGAGCTCCATTAAGTTGTAGTCCAATGTCACCTAACTCTCCCTAGCCTATAATGCTTTGAATGTGCTAAGTATGTGCTTTACTGTGCGCTATATATTATAGTATGTGCGTCCATACAAAACGGTCCATATATGTTTGTAAATTGCGACTACAAGTAAATACTAATAAACAAATATCTGAAAAGAAAAAATTTATCATGATAGTAGTAATGTGCCTCGTATGTGCTTCTTTGTGCGCTATGTTTTATGACGTGTGCGTCATTAGTGTTCCAGCAATTCACTTGATAAAAAATGCGACTCCTGTTCCATAGTCGCAAATTCCTATTGAAACTATCATGCTTGAAGTGTGCTAAGTATGTGCTTTACTGTGCGCTATATATTATAATATGTGCGTCCATACAAAATGGTACATACATGTTTGTAGCAATCTACCCCGTATGTGCGTCTTTGTGCGCTATGTTTTATTAGTGTCCAAGAAATGAACTTAATAAAAAATTCAACTCCTATGTTATAATCGAAAATCCCTCGTGATACTATCTTGCTTATAATATGGTTTATTGTGCGCTATTCTGGGTGGTCCACACAAGGATTTGGTTAGATTAAGGAACCCGGAACCCTTGGGCGTATTTTGAAAAGTAATGGCCTTAGGCATTATTTATTATTATTGCGCTGGAAACAGGGATATTATGACAATAATAAGAAACAAGTTGGACATTAATTAAGTGAAAATGTGTGCAAATTCCGTCTATCCAAATTCAAAACAAAAGGCGTTAGCTTCTACTAGTGTGATTTTAAATATAGTAGGTATAAATTTAAACTAAAAAGAGGAAAACATTGTAAATACAAGAATAACTCTATTTTGTTGGAATTTTTATAAAATTTTAGTTTAATACTATAAATCATATAATTAAATAGGCATCTCATTATTACAAAATATTGTTTTAAACTTATTAGTACAACATAAGTCCCATATAAATACAAATATCAAGCGCTACCCCACACTCGTAAGTTTTTTTTTTCGCCGCAAGAGATCCAGCTACTTCGATTTTTTTCGCCTATTACACAAGGTTTCTATACCACTGTTTCGCCATTGGGTTTTCTGCTTTGAACTTTGCAAAAATTTGAAAATACATCTGTGTATGTCAATATTTTATACGGTTATATTATTGATATTATTTATTCACTTGATTTTAGTGAATAAATATTTTATTTTTTTGATCGTGAATCAAAAAGAATTTTGTTGCGAATTAAAAAATGGGTCCAAACAAATGAGACATTCTGTAAGTACCTACAAATTTCATTTTTTCCTGTTTGTAAAATTATTATTACATAACTATTGTTTAACTTTTTTGTATTTAAATGTGACAACCAGTGGTACCCATAATGTTGTTTTGCGAACTACTGTTAATTTTACGAATTTCAACAAAATTCTTTTTGATTTATGATCAGTGCGTCCAATACTATACACCCTTAAATATTGTTACACAGTTTGGGTTACACCCTGTATAACAATAACAATACCTAATTAAATTTTGTATTGAAATTCATTTTTAATTTAGTATAATTATTTTGTTACACCTCCATACGATAATATGTAATATCTCGTTATTAAGTTTTAAACATTGCGCACAAAGAAGCACATACTCGTATGTGGCACATTGCTACAAACATGTATGTACAATTTTATATGAACGCACATATTATAATATATAGCGCACAGTAAAGCACATACTTAGCACACTCCAAGCATGATAGTTTCAGTAGGAATTTGCGACTATGGAACAGGAGTCGCATTTTTATCAAGAGAATTGCTGGAACACTAATGACGCACACGTCATAAAACATAGCGCACAAAGAAGCACATACGAGGCACATTACTACTATCATGATAAATTTTTACTTTTCTGATATTTGTTTATTAGTATTTACTTGTAGTCGCAATTTACAAACATATATGGACCGTTTTGTATGGACGCACATACTATAATATATAGCGCACAGTAAAGCACATACTTAGCACATTCAAAGTATTATAGTCTAGGGAGAGTTAGGTGACATTGGACTACAACTTAATGGAGCTGCACACATGTCATGTAAACCTTACTGCAACCCTCGAAATACCAAAACCGGGTCTCGCGTGACTCGAAAATCACATTTTTGTGTAGCTGTCCAGGAATTTTTTTAGAGCTGTATGGCCCGAGGTATGGCCTTAAATATGCTCTTATTAATGTATAATGTATTACACGATATATTATTATTAAAATTATTAATTACAGTTAAATAAATTTACTAGAAAAATAACAGTAAAATTTCTTCGATTTCTTAGAAAGAATATCTTTTAATTGCGAGTAAACATAAGAAATTTTTTTTAAATATAAGCATGCTTCTAATACAAAAATCTTTAAGGAATCGAATGCTGCAAGTTTCAAGTCAGTATTTAGATCCGTTCAGGTACTATAGCTGATCAAAGATAATAAATAATAATAACACTAAAAATTTTCTATTTTCTCGAGGAAAAAGTCTTTAAATATCGTTTTAACAAAGACTTCAATAAAAAATTAATACAAAGTATCTTCTACAGAATGATTTGCAGAATCTAGTGCAGCAAACCGCAAGTCAATATTTTAATTCGTTCAGAAATGACAGTTCAATAAACACAAAAAATACAAAAATTTCACTATTGTCTATAAAACGTTATGTTTGAATTGTGGCCGAACTAGTGCTCCCGAAGAGTTTAAAATTATATGTATAATAAAAATTTATATAAGTAATCGATTGTTGAAGACCGGAAGTAGATTATCTTGATACATTCAAAAATAACAGCTGTTTTTGTTTGAAAAGGCAAAATTGCGGTCTAACCTGAAATGGCTAGATATTGCTCATATATATTTTCACGACTTTCTCGAAAGCTGTACCACCTACATAAAAAATAGATATACCGTTTTATAGAGAATTTTGTGCTCTACAATTTTCATTAAATAAGATTTCTCGTAATACTGATCGTTCATGAGATAAATGCAAAAAACTAAAAATGGCAACCATTTTTTCAAAATGGCGGCCGTCTGCAGCACGCACCACTTTGGCACCACTTCTTATATGAAAGAGAATGGTTTCATTGATATGTGTGCAAATTTTCATGCTTTAATCACAAAATGCATAGTTCTTTCCTATAACCGCCGGACTAATATCTTTGTGCCAAATCGTTGTAGGAACTTCGTTTTTTGAGTCCTGCACAGGTAATTGAACAAATTTCAATGTCCTTTAGGTGGATCGAGTCGATAAATTTTTTCCACCTTGGTACACATCGCCAAAGTTGGACGTTTCTTGGCCCAAAAACGTGTTTTTTTGTTCGAGTTTTGAAGGGAACGAAAAGAGATCATCCTAATCTGAGTATTTTAAATTGTCTAATTTGGTTGAAATGTCGCTGAGTTATGTGCGAAATACCTAAAAATGCACTTTTTTTAAACACCCATAACTTTGTGCCAAATCATCGTAGGAACTTCGTTTTTTGAATCCTGCACAAGGAATTGAATAAATTTTAGTGCCCCTTTGGTGGAAAGTCAAAAAAATGTAAACTCCGTATACATCGTCAAAGTTGGACATTTAAAAAATTAAAAACAATTTTTTTCACAGGGTTTTCGCTCGCAAAAATTCATCGAAATCGATTGAAAATACGCCGAATTATTTTAACAGTCTAATTAAAAGTGAGATTCGAACTTTTAAGAGTCCGGTGACTATTAAATTTCCCGGGCTGGTCAAATTTCCCAGTCCGCCACTGATGACACACATTACAATTCAATATCGAAAAGAGCATAGCTTAGTAAAATCAAAACCCAGCCAATAATTCGAAATTTCAGAATTAAGTGTCATATTTATTATTTATGGCTACCTACAAAATATCGTTTGGAAATTATTTATTTTTTATTATTATATCATTTAACAGGAACAGATATAATACCCAGTAGCAGACGTCAGAAAATATGTAGCTAATAATATTCTATATCTTGTGACTAATAAATACTACTTATATTTCGAATATAAAAAATTGCAATAAACGTAATTATTATTAATTCTTCTTGACTTCTTAGATAAGATAAAAATCATTAAAATTAAAATTGAACGTGTTAAAAATCCATGGTGATTATTTAAATTTTTTGAGTGCAAGTATTATGCTAGATTCAAACCTACCAATTATAAGTATTCCATTAAAAATGGACAAACACGACATAAATATAGGTACTATTACCTTTCACCAAATACCTAAAATATGTAAGACTGATAAAAGAAAATAAAATAATTAAAATTATTAGAGTAAATTTTGTTTCATTTATTTTTAAATCTGCTTATGTACAAAATATGAACAGCTATTGTTATTACAATTACAAATAAGGATGTTGGAATTACAAACAATAGTTTAATTTTTGATTACATTACCCTAATTACACAAACCACACACCTGTCTTGGAAACTGCGATGCTCCTCTTATAAAAACATACTCCGTATTGTAGTAAATTTCCAGTATATAGGTCTCTATATAAATCACATTTTCGCTCAAGAAATTCACCCTGTAATAAGAAAACATCATGAAACATGACCTACGAGGGGTCGTTTTTATATTCCCGGACTAGGCATGAAAACAAAAGACTAGAGCAACAAAAAAAAAAAAATTTCAATATAGTTCCCCTGCTTTTGAATACAGGTATAACACCGTTTCAATAACATCTTGAATCCAGTATAAAAATATTCATTTGGTTTTTCCACAAAATGGCCCTCAACAGCTGCTATAATTTCGTCATTGTCCCTAAATTTTGTCCCCCTTAGTGTTTTTTTGAGATTTGGGAACAAAAAATAGTCTCTGGGTGCTAGATCTGGACTATAAGGCGGATGTTCAATTTCCTTCGAAGCCACAATCAGCTACAGCAGCTTTTGAAAGTCTGGACTTGTGCACTGGTGCATTGTATTGGAGCAACAAGACACCTTGCGTCAGTTTTCCGCGTCTCTTCACTTTAATAGCATCTCTAAGGCGATGCATCAGGTTTGCATAATACTCTAATTGCTAACTGCTAATTGTCGCTTCTTTAGTCTTGCATCCTCCAGTACCAAACACTTGGTTTTTTCAACAACATCTGAAGTGATCACGTCAACAGGGCGCCCTGGACGGGGATCATCATCCAGTGATTCTCGACCATGTTTAAACAATTTTGACCACTCGCAAATAGTTGACTTAGAAGGGCAATCATCCCCGTATACAGCCAACATTTCTTCAAGAATAATTTTTGGAGGTTTTCCTTGTTTTGAAGGAATTTTATAACAGCCCGGTATTCGATTTTATTCATTTCGATAGATATACAACGCGCGACGACACAAACTGACAGATAATAAAATTAATAATGTTGCAATTGTTTTGTAAATTGCCACACAAGTTACCAAGACATATGTGATTAAAAAACAGCATAATGAAAAATTGCATCAAAATTCTAAACAGCCCAGTCCGGGAATATAAAAACGACCCCTCGTAAAGTCTATATTTTTTAATAAGAAGGTACCATAATTATTTTGTATGATATAGTACTTAAATAAGATTTGTGAAATTTTTATGTCACTTTGTAAACTAACTATTTTATATTACTCGTGCTGCGTACTCGTAATATTCATATTCCAGCACAAGAACATTCGTAATACCACAAGAAATATTACAAAATTATATCACACATTATCTGCAAGGTATTATAAATAATACTCACGATAAAAAGGTATTATCACCATGGTACTCTTCAGTGATTTGTTTTCCGTTCACTGTGACGTCCAAATGGCCGTTTTTAAAGGTGGCAACAAGAACAAGGTTTTCGACGTAATAAGTAAATCCAACGTGTTTGTCATCAACTGTGTGACCGTTCAAACCAAATGTGGTCGTGTTCACGCAACCTCCAAATGCAAACCATTCTTTCCTTTCATTTGGAACGTATTTGCCATTGAATTTCTCGATGGTGGATGGGGTGATGGTACATAAACTATCTGCAAATAAGTTATTTTTTAAGTAAAGAAAATAGATAATTATACGATAAATTTAAATAATAAATAAATTTAAAATATTCCAAAATTTTCATATATTACAATAATTATTATTGTAGCTCCTAAAGATGACCCACTTGGGGCCGAAACCGGTCGAGGTTGATTAAATTTTTAATAAATTGACTGCATCCCAGCATTGTGTTTTATATATCGTATAATAATCCTTCAGACAAAAAGCTTCCATTATCAAATAGATAATATTGATTGATAGAAGTTTTCAGAACTCATAATGATAAATTAATTATTTTGTTTGGGTTCTGTAATTTTTATATATATACAAGGTCTGGCTATTAAATAAAGAGACTGCACACGTAGAAGACATCGTAGAGGGGCATGAGGGGAAACGAATGCAGCGTTGGATAGCTGAAAGTGTCTACTATTCCGGTACGAAAACACGTTTTTTTCGCTGTAGTAGTATTTTTTCTATAAAAGTTAGAAAAGAATGTGTTGTCTTCTCGTACCGATTGTCGCTTCACCTCTTCCAATTCAGGGGCGCACTCAAGGGGGGGGGCTCGTGGGGCTTGAGCCCCCCCCCCCCAGACGACTGGACTTTTTTCAAATTTTTTCATTAAACATTTTAAACATTATGTAAGATTATTTAAGTTCACTGAAGACTAAAAATAATCGCCTTTTATCTGTTTTTATGATTATCTTAAATTCAAATAGTTCAAATTATACAATAATATACACTCCGTATAACGCATGTGTACGATTATTGGGATATTTTAATAAGAATGCGAACCTTGTGGTGAAATTTTGAACTTAAAAACAACGGTGCACTTGGGAGTGAAACTAAAAAGATGAAAGAAAGAACTGATACATTAAATATGAACTAAAATTAAAATATATGTATTTTTCTATATAACTGACATGACTCTGCTCAGAGTCGTTCTTATGAAATTATATCAAGAGAGCTGCCGAAAAAACAATGTGTGTGCACAAGAAAGAGAGTAAAACGTGCAACTGTTTATCTTTAAAAAAATGAAACTTTCAATTTAAAGATGTTTGACCTTGAACTCTAAAAAAAATTCGCCTACGGCGCATTTCTTTCTTGTGTCGTACTACAGGTTTCATTAAAAAATTATTAGCCCCCCCCAACATGCAATCCTGGGTGCGCCACTGTCTTCCATCGATGCGAACCGAGTTCCTTTTAAGGCAGACTTGATCGTCGATAATAGAAAATAGTCACACAGTTGTCACAGGTTGCTAAATCAGGCGAGTACGGCGCGTGTTCGAGCACTGGAGTACCTCTAGCGGCTAAATAACGCTTCACAGACAGCGCGTTATGGGCAGGTACGTTGTCCTGGTGCAAAATCCAATGTTATAATAAACATTGTTATCGGCACGAAAAGAAAACACGTTCGTTTCTAACTTTTATAGAACAAATACTACTACAGCGACTAAAACGTGTTTTCGTACCGGAATAGTAGACACTTCCAGTTATCCAACGCTGCATTCGTTTCCCCTCCTGCCCCTCTAGGACACCTACTGCGCAGTTTCATTATTTAATAGTCAGACCTCGTATACCGGGTGTAGAATTTTTTTCTGACCTATAGGAAATACAATGGTAAAATTTTAATTTCGCTCTAAGTTTTTATCTATTGCTTTTAGAGCCAAATTGTAAATACAAAAGATGTTTAGAATAAAAACCTGCATCCAACGAGCCCTTATTAATTGATATAAATCGTTCCTGTCACGAGATAAATGTAAATTATATTTGATATATTTGAGCTGTTTACAGAGTGCCATGAACAATAAAATGAATTAGTCACAGCAAATACAAAATAAACACCAATTAAATACGATAAAATGTACCTTAGGAAGAAAAGAAGAAAAATAAAATATAATTATTAATTTTTTTTAATTAATGAATTCTTCTTATGGTCCAATAAATGAATTAGAACAACAATTTCAAATCTGTCAACTTTTGTTTTGGTTAATTTTACATGGCAGTCTGAAACTAGCCTAAATTGTTAATTACTTCCTTGTACGGAGTAATAAGGAAGTATTGTAATCGCGAAAAATTTCGGTTCTCAGATTTTTACGGAAATATCCGTTTTGACCTTTTCTGAATCCATTATGACTAGTTTCGTCGTGACGTCTGTACGTACGTACGTATGTACGTACGGGCGTACGTATGTACGTACGGGCGTACGTATGTGTGTCGCATAACTCAAATTCGGTTAGACGTAGAAAGATGAAATTTTGTATTTAGGACTGTTATAGCATCTAGTTGTGCACCTCCTATTTTTGGTTTCAATCTACAAACCGGAAGTAGTAAATTTAAAAAAAAATTCGATAAATATTTAATTTAAGATAAATTTTTACCTCTCGCCTAGAGAGGTATAGGGATCGTGAAAAAATTCGATGTCGAGATTTTTGTCAATAAGCACGTTTTAGCACCTTTAGAACCTATTTTGACTATTTTCACGATGATGTCTGTGTGTGTGTGTGTGTGTGTGTGTGTGTGTGTGTGTATGAAAGTCTGTATGTGTGCCTACTATGCTCTTTCGTTCTTATTCATTATCTCAAATTCTATTGAACATAAAATTCTAATATTTTGCATTACATATTTGTACATGTTAATGAAGAGCTGATTAGATTTTGGTAAAAATCTGCCAACCGGAAATGGTATTTTCTTGAAGCATTTTAACATTTTTTGCAAAAAATATAGAAAATTCTGCGATAGTTACAATTTGTCATACGACATTTCAAAGAACAAATTATATCTTACAATATTTATTTAACATCTTGTCTATATATCTTAGCAATAAAGGAAAATTATTTTTCAAAGATATATAATTTTACCTACCACGATTTGTAAATCACAATATAGGAAAAAAATTAAAAACAAAAATAAATATGTCAATGTGACAGATGAACAGACGTATACACAATTTCTGAAATGTTTGTGGCATCATTTTAAAAGTAATGTAAATATTATTAACTGAACATAATGTAATAAGGTAATAATAAAGTTAAATTTTTATCTATATAGAGCTAATTAAAGAACTAAGAACTATAAAATTATTTTCAAAAAGTTTGTAAATTTATTGCATATTTATAATTATAATTTAAGAAACTAAAACCAAATTCACATAAATTACAGTGTTAAGGCGGGAGGTCGTGTGCTGGCCACATCAGATTTTTTTATTTTAAATGAAAGATTATGTGATTATTACCTACAATCGGTATTTTATAAATATTTTTGTATCTGGTATCATTTAAGAATAATTAAAGTATATATTTATAATTTAGTATTTCGGTATCTTGTAGTCCATGATCGATTAACATTTGTTACTACGTAAAATTTAAATGTTTATGACATGACAGTGACAATAGTAAAATATGCTTTCTTCTGCAGTTTAAATAAAATTACTAAAATATATTTGTGAGTATACTAGTATAATAAGTTAAAAGAATTTTTTATATTATTCTACATTTTAGTTATTAAGAAAAGTATGAACACATAAGGCGTACAAGGAAGTCATGTGGTGTCCACGTCAGATTTTTTTTATTTCATGTTTATTTCGTGAAAGAAATCGATTTGAACAAAAAATTTAAGCTTATTCGATGCAGTTTTTTGTTCTGAACATCTTTTGTATTTACACTTTTACTCTAAAATCAATAGGTAAAAACTTAGAGCGAAATTAAAATTTTAACATTGTATTTCCTATAGGTCAGAAACAAATTCTACACCCGGTATAATACAAAGTTTCCGATACGTCGTATAGTCCGGCGGTTATTAGACAAAATCATTTTGTGATTAAAGTGTGAACATTGGCATACATGTCAATTAATATAATAAAAAGTGGTGCCAAAGTAAGTGAAACGAGTTTTTAGATTAAACTTGATTTTTCTCCTAAACTAGATTAATTACCGGTATTGCCTTTTCACCGGTTACAACAATGATAAAAAGCAACATTTAATGTTTAATTTACTTACGAGTTTGCGTAGCTGCATCTGCATCGATAATATAAGGTAACAATTGGTTCACAACTTCATCTCTACTATAAGATAACCATAATGGGTTCACAATCATTTTGGGATGGTAAAATTCAACGCTAAATTTATCCACTAATCCAAACTTTGACAAATCAGTAAAACTTGTAAAATTTACTCGAACTTTATCGTCAGAAACACGAGAATATTCAATTAGTTTTCTTTCTTCTACAACGGTTTCATTATGGCCTTCGATTTGTTCCTAAAATAAAAAGTACAAATAAATCATTTTACAATGCGACATTAAAATTTTCGTCGCACGTTTTTTATTGCATCTACACTTATGATTCATGGCATTACATTTGCATTAGATACGACAACATTTTTGTAATGATTCAGCCAATCTGATGTAGTTTTTATTTTTAAAAATGATACATTTTAGAGACTATTCCACCATACATTTTTCTACTCCTGCTTCTGAAAGTTCATGTTTCTACATTGTTTTTAATGTTGAAAACAGCTGTTTGTCGTAAGTGTATTGCAAAGTATCTAAGCGTGCGACAAAGTACTTTATTGCACACTTTTGAACACTTTGCAACAGAGTTTTACTTTTTATGATATTTCACAAAAATTTTATCGAACTCCAACGATTGCAAGCCATTCGGGCTGCAATTTTCGTTCGCGTTCGACAAAAATATATTTTCAAAACTTGTTATACAAATAACTATTATAAACAAACAACATGTAAAAATATACAATTTATTCAGAACTAAACCCAATAAGAAAAGTATCTATGTGTTCTACAAAACATCAATCTATACTATTCCGTTTTCATATAACATTAAATAATATTTAATAAGTGTACAAATAGAATAATAATAATAATTGTAATATTTTTTAAAATTTGAATGCTTTTGCTGTTATAGTAGATAAAAAATTCAGAAAAATACAAGCATTTTGATATGCGACTCGAAAAATAATTTGATTTAAATCAAAAAAATCTGATTTATTTTTTTCCAAAGAAAACCGATTTTTTTCATAACCTGAATTCCAGTCATTCCAACAAGCGTTCCAAATATCGTAATATTATTTTATATATATATATATATATATATATATATATATATATATATATATATATATAAAATTAACATGTACAAATATGTAATGCAAAATATTAGAATTTTATGTTCAATAGAATTTGAGATAATGAATAAGAACGAAAGAGCATAGTAGGCACACATACAGACTTTCATACACACACACACACACACACAGACATCATCGTGAAAATAGTCAAAATAGGTTCTAAAGGTGCTAAAACGTGCTTATTGACAAAAATCTCGACATCGAATTTTTTCACGATCCCTATACCTCTCTAGGCGAGAGGTAAAAATTTATCTTAAATTAAATATTTATCGAATTTTTTTTTAAATTTACTACTTCCGGTTTGTAGATTGAAACCAAAAATAGGAGGTGCACAACTAGATGCTATAACAGTCCTAAATACAAAATTTCATCTTTCTACGTCTAACCGAATTTGAGTTATGCGACACACATACGTACGCCCGTACGTACATACGTACGCCCGTACGTACATACGTACGTACGTACAGACGTCACGACGAAACTAGTCATAATGGATTCAGAAAAGGTCAAAACGGATATTTCCGTAAAAATCTGAGAACCGAAATTTTTCGCGATTACAATACTTCCTTATTACTCCGTACAAGGAAGTAATTAACAATTTAGGCTAATTTCAGACTGCCATGTAAA
This sequence comes from Agonum fuliginosum, assembly GCA_947534325.1. Lineage (NCBI taxonomy): Eukaryota > Metazoa > Arthropoda > Insecta > Coleoptera > Carabidae > Agonum > Agonum fuliginosum. The sequence goes on along the minus strand of OX384033.1, from coordinate 35,620,641 downwards.
ATTAACCAAAACAAAAGTTGACAGATTTGAAATTGTTGTTCTAATTCATTTATTGGACCATAAGAAGAATTCATTAATTAAAAAAAATTAATAATTATATTTTATTTTTCTTCTTTTCTTCCTAAGGTACATTTTAACGTATTTAATTGGTGTTTATTTTGTATTTGCTGTGACTAATTCATTTTATTGTTCATGGCACTCTGTAAACAGCTCAAATATATCAAATATAATTTACATTTATCTCGTGACAGGAACGATTTATATCAATTAATAAGAAAACCGATTTTTTTCATAACCTGAATTCCAGTCATTCCAACAAGCGTTCCAAATATCGTAATATTATTTTATATATATATATATATATATATATATATATATATATATATATTTAATATACTTACGACAGCTGTCCAATATAGTACATAATTGTCGTATTCTGTAAATTTATTAGAAACTCGTTTACATTCTTCAGTAGGTGCAGTGTATTTCAAGTCTTTAGAATCTGCAATGCATTTTTCATAATCCTTCGACATTTTATCGTTCAAGTTGTTCTTTTTGTCAGTAGTCTGAAATTGAATTAAAAAAAAATCTATCAAGTTGATGGATAATTTTTTTTTACAAATTGCCCACTTCAGAGATATTTCAGTCATTTATAGACCGGGAGCTCATGACAGGTGATAGTCTCCGATTTCATACAGCATGCCTTTTGGAGGATAGCATATTGACCATAATATGACAACATAGAAAAATTGGTATGAAACAATTACACACTTTCCGGTCATGTGGAAAATTGCATTTCCACTTGCACAAAACTTTTCCGATATTTTCCACCCTTGGCCCAACGAGGACTGCATGCCAATTTGGTTATAGGTGTTTTATGACACAAATATTAATTCTTTTCATCGGCATGCTGTATGAAAACGCGGAAAATCATATTTTTTTATTACAAGATCACGTGACCGTTTGAGCTCTTTGGGATCCTGCGAATCACATACCTATAATTTTTAAGACTTTAAATATGTTTAAGTTTCTTTTGATAAAAGGGCATATATTATTAAATCAGAGAAAAACACAAAAATTTTGTGCAAGTAGAAAATGTAATTTTCCATATGACTGGAAAGCGAGCAAGGGTTTAATACCCGCTTTTCTTTGTTGTCATAGGGTTTATCCTCCAAAAGGCATGCTATACGAAATCGGAGACCATCACCTGTCATGAGCTCCCGATGTATTATAGTTTATACAGCGTGATTGATCCTTACCGAATATATTTCCTTAAAGATGTAGGTATAATCTGGAGATGTACATTGTGATGTTAAACCATACATATTGGTATCATATTTAAATACAGTTTTAGTAACTGTATCTTCATATGGCTTTATGCTTAATCTATCATCTCTAATTGCTGGAAAATCTGAATCTCCGTCTACACAAATCTATAAAAGTCATAATTGTTAAATGATTATGAAATAGTATATACATACAATAATATTAATACTAATTTGAATATTGAACCCTAATCTACTAATAGAAAGGGAACTTCAGATGCTAGTCTTATTATAATTCAATAGATATATGTGAATCTTAATGAAAATAATAGAAAAGTCAGATTGTAGTTTTCCCGTTACTTACTTTAAAAGAGCTATTCGCTTCGTATGGTTTGTATACGAAATTAAAGAAAGTATATCTAGTTCCGATTTTCTTCGTAGTATTCTCATGTACAAAGCGTGATTCCCAGGCATATGATACCATCATACTGATGGAACTTAATTCTTTTTCATCTAGATCTTCAACAGTTATTTCGGAACTAATCATTGTACTATATTGGGCCACGAAAGAGTTCTTAGTGGAATAAGAGTAGTCTATGTTCAAAGTAGTCTAAAAATTACAAAATTATGAAAACTATAAAAATAATAATTATAATCGTGATCAACATATCGATAGATTATTCTTTTTACCTCTCGCCTAATATTCTATGAGAGGTATTGTGACGGTTCAAAATATTCGAGTATGAGTTTTTGGCAGATAAGCACGTTTTAGAGTCTCTAGAATACAAATTACACATTTTTGAGATGATGTCTGTGTGTGCGCGTGTGTGTGTGTGTTTTTTTTTCGGACACGATAACTCCAAAAATATCAAACATTTAAATACCAACTTTTTACTTCCCCGATCTATGTAATAGAGGGAAGTATTGTAATCGTGATTTTTTGACAGTTCGAGATTTTGGTGAATCTTCACGTTTTAGACCCTACTGAACCCAAAAAACATAATTTTAAAAAAAGTCGGTCTGTCGGTCTGTGGGTCTGTCGGTCTGGATGTTGCATAACTTAAAAACGCGTTGGAATTTTGGACTGAAATTTTATATTTAAGATCTTGACCCAAATTCTGACTTCAAGTTCGTTAATGAGCTTTATTCAACCAGTGGTACCAACTTTATAAACATACCTTTTTTTAATTTTATCAAAATACTATCGTGTGTGGTATCAAATTAAAGCTCTCGAGAAAAGAATTCTAGTAGAAAAACAAAAATAACATATAAACGATCGTCAATTTTTTAAAAAAATAAATTATTCAAATTATACCGAGTTTGGTATCAATTTAAAGCGCTCGGGGAGATAAGTTTAGTAAAAATGTAAAAAATGATATTTATGTGATTTTCAATTGTTTCTCAAAAAATTATTCAATTTTTTTTATTTAACCAGTGGTACCTACCAACTTTATAAACATAACTTTTTAAATTTTTATCAAAATACTATCGTGTGTGGTATCAAATTAAAGCTATCGGGAAAATAATTCTAGTAGAAAAATAAAAATAACATTTAACCGATCATCAATTGTTTTTTTTTTATAAATTATTCAAATTATACCGACTTTGGTGTCAATTTAAAGCGCTCGGGGAGATAAGTTTAGTAAAAATGACATTTATGTGATTTTCAATTGTTTCTCAAACAATTATTCAATTTTTTTTATTCGACCAGTGGTACCAACTTTATAAACATAACTTATTTTATTTTTATTAAAATACTATCGTGTGTGATATAAAATTAAAGCTCTCGGGAAAATAATTCTAGTACAAAAATAAAAATAACATTTAACCGATCGTCAATTTTTATATTATACATCATTCAATTTATACCGAGTTTGGTGTCAATTTAAAGCTCTATGTAGGGGAGATAAGTTTAGTAAAAATGTAAAAAATGACATTTATGCGATATTCAATTTTTTCTCAAACAATTTATTATTCAAATTTCTTCAAGTGTATGATCAAAAGTTCTCTGAAGAAAAAATTTAGTCGGAGAATTAATAACAACATTTAAACTGTGGTCAGTTCTTTTTACCTCCCGCATTATATTTTATATAAGGGGAAGTTTAGTGAGGAGTTTTTCGAGTGTGAGTGTTTAGTGAATAAGTACGTTTTACAATCCATAATACGAATAAAGTATTTTCGAGATGAAGTCTCTGCGCGGTTGTGTGTGTGTTACAATATTTTGTGGACGATAACTCAAATAATATCAAACATTTAACAACCAAATTTTAATACAAATCTTAAGAATCCAGTTATTTTTGTAGCAACCCCCAAACCGGACGTAGTACTTTGCGTAAATATTTCGATAAATAATTAATTTATCACAATATTTTCTATTTCAAATGATGGATTATATTTTTGTCATCTACAAATCGAATTCAAAATTTTTTTCTGTACATGATACTATTTAGAAAATAAATTATTGTTAATAATTCAGAGTATGAAACATAAAATTAAAGGCGTTACGAAAGTAAGTTATTAAAAGTTATAGTCGGGGAAGTACTGTGCTGGCCACAGCAGATTTTTTATTTAAGGTTTCAATACGATTCTTAAAAGCCCAATATAATTTTGGTTTCAAGCTACAAACCGAAAGTAGTACTTTTTAAAAATATTTCAATAAATAATTAATTTTGAAAGATTATAATATATTATAATACCTACAATCGGTATTTTATAAATTTTTCTGTATCTGATATCATTTAAGAATAATTAAAGTATAATACTTATAATTTAGTATTTCGGTATCTTGTAGTCCATGGTCGTATGACATTTGTTACTACGTAAAATTTAAATGATTATGACATGACCAGTCACAGTGGCAATAGTAAAATATCGTTTATATCAGTGTAAATAAAATGACTAAAATATGTGAGTAGTAGCAGTAGTAGCAATTTCCTCGTGTCGGACTGAAAAATCGCAAAATGATTTTTGTCGGACAATTGAATATTTGATTTAGATACGTTTCCATCAACAAATTATGAAAAAATTGGAACGCTATCAATAAATTTTTCGAGGTCGAAATTTTTGCATGTCTATCTTGGTAGACACGCTTGATGCTGCATATATTTTGTCGGGCAACTTTTTTATTCGATTCCCTCATTCAAAATTAGAGTATGTATAAATTTTGCAATTAATACGAATAGTCGACTTCCGGTAGAATTATTGAGGAAACGCCGCGAGATGTGGTAGACTCACCCAATGAAGCATCTCAAGAAGTTGCAGCCGGTTATGTATAAATGAAACTTTATGTCAGCGGGCCCACGGACTATTATTACATTTTGTTTTAAAAATATTTTATATTATATTTATTATACATTTGATGGAAAAGTATAATTTAATAAATAAAACATTTTGCAGTTATACCCATGAAATTGGTCTGATGCCATGCCACCTTTTTAACTTTTAGGTTATTATGTAAAAATTATATTATATTTTAGCAAAAATACTGTCAGCAACAAAAACTATCTAAAGTATCAATTAACTATCGACAACACTACCGATATAATGTTGGTATGGTAAAACTAAACAACTATTCCTGCTAAGGAAAACTTATTTTCATATATCAGTTTAAATACAGATGATTGATGTATACTCGTATTATTGTTTTAAATGAAAATATAACTAGATCTTGTTAGATTCAGTAAGAACAAAAATGAATCAACATAGCAACATACCTTAGTTACTTCATCATTAAATGATCTGCTTCGTATGGAACCTTTAGATAGATCAAATTTTAACCAAAATTTATAATTAAAAAAATTTGCAACGAATAAGATTGGGCCAGCATACGGAAAAGCGCTAAAAATAACAAATTTTTTATTCTTAATATTATTTTAATATCTTCTTACGCCCAAGTTCACAGGAGAAAAGTTAAAAAAAAAACCTAGCCATCAAAATTATTTCTATAAAATATATTTAAAATCACTATAGTTTTATTATTAAGTGGTGCAGAAAAGCTTCAGGATCCTGATAACTTTTCTTTATTTTACATACGTTTCGAGAAGCATTATTATTATCAGCATCGATTGAAATAACGTCAAATATGATAGAATAAACATCAGTCCAGTTTAAAAACAGCTTCATGTTTTCCATAATACAGGGTGTTTCTATACCTCTGCATGCAAATAATAGGTTATATACACAGTCTAGCCATAAATACTGTCCACCAGTTGAAAGCAAATATCTTGAGAACGAAAAGAGCTAGGAAAAAATAAAAACACCACTAAAATCAGTGAATCAATACCTTTTAAATCATGTATAATTTATTCAAAATGTCCGCCTTTAGCTTCTATACATAGCTTTAATCGTGGAATAAACTCATCGATAGCTGGTCGCAAGATGTCTAGAGGAAATTCTGCGACAGATTTGTTCAGAGATGCCTTTAAGGGGCTATGCTCCTTGAGTGCAATAAGAATTAGAATTCACGATTCTGGCTATATTGCTCAAAATAAAAATCTGAAATTTTACATTAGTAACGACAAAGCACTGTTGAATTGAATAATTTAAACTATATATTGTTCCGACAACAATTATAGATAAAAAGAAATTAAACACTAGAATTTCGTGAGGATCTCATGAATGAACTATAAAAGTTATCATTGAGTTTAAAGATGAAATGAGTAGAACATAGATGTAAAAAGGGCGGAAAAACAATAAAACTATAATTTTATCAACAGAGTTGCCATAAATTATATCTAAACTTGTACAATTTTCGCCGAATTTCGCATAATTATTAAAGCCAAACTAATTACATTAATTAAAGATTTTGAAGATTCCGCGCTTTTAGTATGCTTCCTTAATCTACATACAAAAATTCAACATCATACGTATAACAGTATTAGATTGAGATCCTCACAAAAATTACTCGTTTTTTAATGCGTATTATTGCCATGCAATAGGCTCTTAAGGACTCCACGTTGTGGTGAGGTGTCTACGCTAGAAGCTCTTATGAAGCCAAGGAGAAGGTTTCGAGGGTCCAGAGAGGTCACCACCCCGCTTCAGTAAAGGTTTGGTGGGGCATTTCGTATCACGGTGCCTCCGCTATTTATTTTTGCGAAAAAGGGCTTAAAACCTCGGCAAAAGTTTATCAAGAGATGCTGATGGACGTGGTTAAACCCCTAAATTCGACATTATTCGAAAACAAGCCTTGGGTATTCCAGCAGGATTCCGCTCCGGAGCATAATACAAAAACGACACAAAAATGGCTGGAGGACAACGTTGCGGCGTTTATTCGCGCTGAAGACTGACCGTCAGGAAGTCCTGATTTGAACTATCAATTGTGGTCAGTGTTGGAAGAAAAAGTGTGTTCGAAACCTCACCACAACGTAGAGTCCTTAATGGCATCTCTGAAAAAATCTGTCGCAGAATTTCCTCTAGACTTCTTGCGACCAGCTATCGACGACTTTATTCCACGATTAAAGCTATGTGTAGAAGCTAAAGGCTGACATTTTGAATAAATTATACATGATTTAAAAGGTATTGATTCACTGATTTCAGTGGTGTTTTTATTTTTTTCCTAACTCTTTTCGTTCTCAAGATATTTGCTTTCAACTGGTGGACAGTATTTATGGCAAGACTATGTAATTGGATATACTAATTATAGAAAAAAATTATTTAACAAAATCGCAAAAATGAGGATAGTGAAAATTGTATACTCTATTTAAGGAGGTTCCCTAGACATTTTAAAAAATGTTCTAATGCAACCAAACTTTGAATTTATGTTGTCTGTGTCATAAAAATGATACCTGAATTTTTGGAAATTTTTGACCACGTAGTTTGAACGAAATTAATTGTTAAATTAAATTTCTTATTAATTGATTAAATAAAAAGATGTTAGAAATGTTCTATTTACTTAATTTTTGGTATATAAACGTATGCAAGCACGGACATCTATTTTCCAAAATTTGAAGAAGGTTAACCACATAGTTGTGACAATATTGTCGATTGAAAAAAAATCTTCAAGCATTTTTTGATTAGTGAATTAGAAATTATTGTAAAAATATATCACCGCAACTGAACGAATTGCAATATCAACTAACACCCGTTGACCGAATTTTGTTTTACATTAATAAAAATATTTTTACTAATTAAATGCTGATATCCGAGTACGCCACTGCATGTGTAGGGAACCTCCTTAAAAACTAATCGGCCAAATCTGGAGTTGGAATGCTAAGACTGATCGTTTTTGTTGGTTGATGTAACACTAGTTTTACACCACACAAACTTTGAAATGTAAACAAACGAATGTTCTCCATCTTGTCTCGTCAGCAGTTGTCAGTGACTGTATCGAGTTTTCCCGCTGATAAGTCAAATTTAATTTTGCCGCAAAAAAAAATTCGTGATATTTTTCTCGTATTTACACAGTGTAAATATGACTCAGCGAGAAAACTTCAAGTTTGTCCGTTTAGTTATTAAATCAAGTATAGTGCCACTGATTTGAAAGTCCATTGAATTATTTATTTATTTATTATTACATAATAAGTGTCTATTTCTTTGTCCGTTTAGTTATTAAATCAAGTATAGTGCCACTGGTTTGAAAGTCCATTTAATTATTTATTTATTAATTATTACATAATAAGTGACTATTTCTAATAATCTGATACTATTTATAATTTTATTTTATGAATAACATAATAATACCTACAGTTAAACTGACCCTCAAACCAATGGAACTAATATTTGCGAATTTTGGAAAATAACCTTTTTTTTATGTAATCAGTATATGAAATTATATAACCTATTAAAAATGCGTGCAGACGTATATAAACACCCTGTATATTGTTAAAATCTTAAACAACTACCCAAATAATCAAATAATTAGTTTAATTTTATTAAAAGATTTTAATGGCAGTTTCTAGAAATAAAGCTATTTAGAAAAAAACTTTCCTTGTAGCAGGTACCTATGAACTGGACCAAATATACAAAATTGAAAGATTTCTTTGTGTCAAGTATACAATTTTTATGGTCAGTTGTACCCCTTCCACTTAAATTTTAAGTTTTCCTTGAATGAACAATATCGAATCAAATTCAAATAATTGTCAAATGTAGAAATAAAATTTCTATCATTAGTTCGATTCGATATTTTCCATTTATTAAGACTTAAAATTTAAGTAGAAGCCGTACAAGTGGCCATTAACGTTCTAAAATGAGTATATTTACTTACTCTATATTATATTGATGCAAGTTTTCTGTCCAGTATTCCTCTAAAACTTTACCACGTTGATGATTCTCTTCGTGTCTGTATATCATCATATCAAAATTAGCTCCAATTGGTTCCCAATTCTAAAATAGAACAATAATTTTGAAAACTGAGTCGTTAACAATAAAAACGTGTCGTACGTTTGTATAGGATTGAAAATTATCTCTACTTATTTCAAGATCTACTGGACATGTTGCACAGTATTCTTTAAGTCTATCCTCTTCTTCTACTGATACTCCCATATTATTGTCCCAGACTTGAGTGAAAGTATCTTCGTCGTTTATCCATGTTAAGGGTCCGATATACTTCCTATAAAAGTGTCGTTCGTACTTTACTAATAACTTAATTCAGGTGTACTTTAGAGAAAAAAATTATTTACAAAAAATGTCTATAATTTTATGCTTAACATCGGATTGATTCAAAAATTTCAAAATTCTCAACAAAAAAAAAATTTCAAAATTTGATTATTACCTTCCGCTTACCTGTAAAGGAAGGTATTGGAATCATGCAAAAAATCGAGTAGTAAGTTTTTAATGGATGAGCACGAATTAGGGTCCTTAGAATTCATTTTTGATAGTTTCCCGATGATGTCTGTATGTATGTGTGTGTGTGCGTGTGTGTGTGTGTATGTGTGTGGTCCGGGTCGATGCCGTCTGTCGCATAACTCAAATACGAATTCCCCAAAAAATTTGATATTTGGTATTTTACAATTGTATACGAATAGGAAGAGCTCATTAGATTTTGGTATAAATATCTTTACCGGTAGTGATATTTTTTGAAAATTGAAAAGATGAAGTGTCAAAAATTTCTATAAATTTGGATAAATATAGTATTTATTTGTAATAAGAATAAGAAGCAAAGTTATTTGCAACTTACGTTATAAAAAAATTGTCTTTATATGGTTGCATTAAAGAACTGCAGTAAAATTTAAAAAATAAATTTATCAAATAAAACGTTGAAATCTCGTAATCCATGTTCGGTTGATTTTTGTTTCTGCATAAAAAATATTGACAGATGAGACGGGTGACAAGTTGGCATACTAGCGCTATATATAAGTCCTAAGTAAGATATTAAATGTAGTAACTGAACGAAGGATGGCTTCAACACAGAAGAGTTTTCGTGTGAATGAATATTTGATTCAGGTGATACTAATTTCTGTGTTTGAATATTTTAGATTTTTATTTGCATATTTTAAATGGGCACCGGATTGTACGTATACATTTCTGTTTAAAGTCTAGATATGGCGGAAGGTTGTGTGATGGCCACGTCAGATTTTTTTAAATTAGAAATTGGGAATAGTTTTTGAAAAAATATTGACAATCCAATGTTAAGATACTAATGTAGATTATGTGCAATTTTTTTGAAAAATATATTGTAATTGACAAAAGAGTTATTGGTAAACTACGATTTTTAATGTTTTTCTAGACTTTCCATTATTCAAAACAAATGTGAAAAGTCAGAAAAGACGATACATATAACTAGTACACTATAACCAAAACTGGTTCATAAAGCACTCGAAATGCACGAGTAATTAATTTAATAAGGAACTACACTACTACTACTACACGCTAAGTATATTACTAGCACCTTAATTTTAGACAGAGATTCATGTTGAATGTAACGTTTAATTTTAAACTATTTTCGACGAGATAATACTTGTAGTTTTCAATGTGCGCATCGGCTAACGGATTGTAGGCTTGGATCCATGTATCGTAGTACGACATAGACCTTAAAAATAAAAAAAACAAATATTTACTTAAATTTATAATTTTTTCCCTCAAAATAAACATATTAAAAATATTTATACCTGTAGTATCTGTCGAACTTTGAAATATCAACCATATAATTTGAAATTATAATAGGTGTTCCTATGTCTGAAGGTATATGAACGTAATCATTTACTACATTTACTACCACATTGAAATATTTGGAATTCACGACAAATTCAGCCAATTCATCAACTAAAACATTAAAAAATATATCAAAATGATAAAATTTAAAATAAAGTACCTAAATAATTCAAACTTTGGGATATTGCACTACTAAGAGATGGCGCTGTTCACCTGTGTAAAGTTCTGAACAACGGTGCACTTTACTTTGGCTTCCATAAGCATAACATTGCAGTGTGTATTATTTTGTTGTATTTTTCTTCTGTATGGAGTTTTCATTGTGTGTATGCTACTAATTTTGATAGAATATTGTAGGTTTTCTATTGTTGTAGTTTTCGTTGTAATATTATATTACTTTACTAGTGGGAGAAGTAAAATGCCTCTGTCATGAGTGTCTGATTGGTCACGAGCAAAGCCAGTGGCCAATCAGAACACGAGTTAGAGCAGCATTTTACTTCTCCCACATGTGAAGTACGATATTTTTCCTCACAGTGAGGAAAATTTGTTTTTATTTTGCATTTTAAGTACATTATTCAGCAAGTGGTTGTTTAGGTTATCTACATAGTTTAGATTTTGCTTAGTGTAGTATTAAATAAAAGGTAGTTGTTGTATATTAGTTCCACTAACATTAATTTATATTCATTTTAGTTTATATTTAGTGTATTAATTCTATTATCTTTCTAGTTTAGTTGTGTACAAAATACACTGGCGGAAAAAAAAATGAAACACTTTGAAATTCGTGAAATTTCGACCATTTTCAAACCGCTATAACTCGGCGTATTTTCAATCGATTTCGATAAATCTTTGTGGACGAAAAACTTTGAAGTGTCTACTTTAAAGTCATGCCTGCGAATTTTAGCGCAACCCCTTCCGCCCCCCTCCAGCACCCCGGTGAAAAATAATCAATTTTAATTTTAAAAATGTCCAACTTTGACGATGTCTATGGACTTAAAAAATTTTTTTTGACTTGATCCATCAAAAGGGCACTAAAATTCACTCAATTCCCTGTGCAGGACTCAAAGAACGAAGTTCCTACGATCATTTGGAACAAAGTTATGAATTTTTTTTAAAAAAGGGCATTTTTTGGTTTTTTGCACATAACTCAGCGACTTTTCAACCAAATTAGACGATTCTTTCGGAGAAAAACCAAATTGTGGGTGTACTTTAAGGGTATAATCTCAGATTAGGGTGATCTTTTTTCGTACCCTTTAAAACCCGAACAAAAAAACACGTTTTTTCGCAAAAAAACGTCTAACTTTGGCAATGTGTACCGAGTTGGAAAAAAATTTGTCGGCTCGATCCACAGAAAAGGCATTGAAACTTGTTCAATTACCTGTGCTGGGCTCAAAAAACGAAGTTCCTACGACGATTTGGCACAAAGTTATGGCCGTTTGAAAAAAAGTGCATTTTTTAATTTTTTTGCTTTGTACGAAGCAAAATACCACATCGAGCACCGTGCTTCATGCCATGGGCATAAGCAAACCTGTAATATCGAGAAAATTTAAAAATAAAATTGAAAATTTTGTGTAACTCAAATTGTCTAAAAAATTAGAAATTTTGAAGGAAAATTTCATTCGTGAAAAAAACAAACAATTTCGCCGAAAAACTTCCGACTTATGAGTCAAAAAATAACAAAATGCACTTTTTTTCAAACGGCCATAACTTTTTGCCAAATCGTCGTAGGAACTTCGTTTTTTGAGCCCAGCACAGGTAATTGAACAAGTTTCAATGCCTTTTCTGTGGATCGAGCCGACAAATTTTTTTCCAACTCGGTACACATCGCCAAAGTTAGACGTTTTTTTGCGAAAAAACGTGTTTTTTTGTTCGGGTTTTAAAGGGTACGAAAAAAGATCATCCTAATCTGAGATTATCCCCTTAAAGTACACCCACAATTTGGTTTTTCCCCGAAAGAATCGTCTAATTTGGTTGAAAAGTCGCTGAGTTATGTGCAAAAAACCAAAAAATGCCCTATTTTTAAAAAAATTCATAACTTTGTTCCAAATGATCGTAGGAACTTCGTTCTTTGAGTCCTGCACAGGGAATTGAGTGAATTTTAGTGCCCTTTTGATGGATCAAGTCAAAAAAAATTTTAAAGTCCATAGACATCGTCAAAGTTGGACATTTTTAAAATTAAAATTTATTATTTTTCACCGGGGTGCTGGAGGGGGGCGGAAGGGGTTGCGCTAAAATTCGCAGGCATGACTTTAAAGTAGACACTTCAAAGTTTTTCGTCCACAAAGATTCATCGAAATCGATTGAAAATACGCCGAGTTATAGCGGTTTGAAAATGGTCGAAATTTCACGAATTTCAAAGTGTTTCATTTTTTTTTTCCGCCAGTATACCTACAATGACTCTTATCATATAAAGTATGCAATAAATAGTAAGTAAATTTATATTTACACAACAAATGAACTACAATGAACAAATTTTAAATATTTGAAATATTTTCAAATATTAAACAAAATCACTTTTAATCACTTAGTGTCCATACAACAACGTGCAAATCACTCACAAGTGCACCGTTGTTTAAGTACAAAAAAAATTTAGGTTCGCATTTTTATTGAAATATCCCATATAAAATTTAATAAAAACATTAAAAAAGCACTACCCAGTGTAGTACTGAAGTACTGAAGTACTTTTTGGATTGAAGTTATGTATATTTATTAAAAGATTAAAACTCAACGTTTCGACCCACTAAACGTGAGCCTTCGTCAGGAGGAAACGGAAATTAACAGGTTATAAAAATACAATGATTGTAATAACAAAAATATTGTAACTTAGCAACAAAATTATTACAATTTTTGTAGTATATTAAGTAGCCATGTTCTGCCGAATATTCTGCTACCTATATATTACAGAAATTGTAATATTTTGTTACTAACATACAATATTTTTTGTTAATATAATCTTTGTATTTTTATAACTTGTCAATTTCTGTTTCCTCCTGACGAAGGCTCACGGTTAGTGGGTCGAAACGTTGAGTTTTAAAAAATATACATAACTTCAATCCAAAAAGTTGTATTATTAATTTCCAATTCCTAACAAGTTCTAGGCGCTATTGAGTTGCGAGGGTTGAATAAAAATGATTTAAGTGTAGATATACACGCAATTACATCGGGTATACGAATATATTTTAAAAACATGCAAGTACTTGCAAAATACTTAAAAATTACTAAGTACTTTTTATAAGTACTTGTACTTAAGACTGAGAATTTTCAAAATGGCTGGTACTTAGTACTTGATATCAAGTACTTGGCTGCAAGTACTTGTACTTAATACTTAAGTACTTTTAGGCAAGTACTTGCCCAGCTCTGGATACTCTTCTTTAAGTTAGCAATATAGTATTGAATTAATCTCTTGATTTATGAGTTAAAAATAAAAGCCAATACAATAGATTTTAAGATTGAATCTAACCACGTGTTTCCGCCCAAAATTTGAAAATGGAGGTCACATTTCCTGTAGATAAACCGGAAATTATCTTCTGATTTTCAATTTTACCTTACCTTACCTTACCGGTAGCGCGAAAAATACTTAGTTATTTTATTTCTACCTATTAGTCGAGTCAATTAAGGGTTTTACTTCTAAACCCACCAAAACAGATCCGATTTTTGTGAACTTTTTTAAAAACTGTTTCTTATATTAAATTATTCAAAATCAGAAACATCCTATCTGGAGCACTTACCCACTTGACATGAATCGTCCATGGGATGTTTAAAAATATCTTATTCTTGTACTTTAAGTGACAGGCACGTAGCCAGGGGGAGGGCTTGAGGGGCTGAAGCCCTCCCCGAAATTCTAATCAATTTCGTTAAAATTCATCCATGTGTATCTAAATGTCTGAAAATTGATTAAAAATCAGCCATTTTGTTGAAATGTATTCATATTTATTTGAATTAAGGCAAAATGTGAAGCATCAATTATTATTATTTGTACTAAAAATACTAAATTATATATTTTTTTGTTCTAACCTTTCGTAAAATTTTTTTTAAGAGCCCCTCCTAAAAAAAAGTTCTGGATACAGGCCTGATAAAGAAACATTATAATAAAACCCCTCCCCTCCATTTCCTAAAATTTCGAAGCACCCCCTTCCCCCCCCGAGACAAAATCCTGGTTACGGGCCTGTTAAGTGATATGTTACGTAAGTCTATCCTAGCCACATCCTGAGTATGATCAAAAATTACATACTCAATACAAACATCTCAGAGAATTACATGGGATGCATAATTGTGATATTATTACTAAATTACAACATTGGGATGTAACATAGATAATGTTACCAAGGGCGGACATTAGCAATCGCAAAGATATTACTAGGATGTTAATGAGCAAATATAGCAAGTAACAAGCCGGGATGTTCACATTCTTGAAATGTTATGGGGATTTTATTTTGTCAAGTGGGTAATATTGAAAAAAAATTATAAAACAATTTTTCTTAATTTTTAGTGATTTTATTCTAATTGGTTTACCATGAGGAACACTGTTTTATATGGAGTTGTAGAGCTCAAAATTCTCTAAAATTGATCATAACCGATTTTCATATGAACGCATAGTTTTCGAGAAATTCGTGAAAATAATTTTGACACTACACAAAAATAGCTTCCATTCATTAATTAAGGAATCAAATTTTTTGCAGCTTAATAAATACTATTAAATAGAGACTAGAAAAATACTCTGTCATTTTGAATCATATAAAAATTATAACAAATAGCTTGGAAAAACTTGACATTAAAATAAAAATATTATTTAAGTTTTTTCTTTTGATAATGATTACACATAATTTGTGTTCACAGATCTAAATATTATGTTCAATGCTGGTTGATATTGAATTGATATTTATTCCCGTTTATTTTAATTTCTTAAATTTATATATTATAAGTATATATTATAAGTAATTATAAGTGATTTGGATGAAATGTTTCAAAGATACGGGGGTTTGAAATTTTACATTTTTTACTTCCTTGTACGGAGTAATAAGGAAGTATTGTAATCGCGAAAAATTTCGGTTTTCAGATTTTTATGGAAATATCCGTTTTGACCTTTTCTGAATCCATTATGACTAGTTTCGTCGTGACGTCTGTACGTACGGACGGACGGACGTACGGACGGACGTATGTATGTCGCATAACTCAAATACGGTTAGACGTAGAAAATTGAAATTTTGTATTTAGGACTGTTATAGCATCTAGTTGTGCACCTCCTATTTTTGGTTTCAATCTACAAACCGGAAGTACTAAATTTAAAAAAAAATTCGATAAATATTTAATTTAAGACAAATTTTTTTATTTTAAATGAAAGATTATGTGATTATTACCTACAATCGGTATTTTATAAATATTTTTGTATCTGGTATCATTTAAGAATAATTAAAGTATATATTTATAATTTAGTATTTCGGTATCTTGTAGTCCATGATCCATTAACATTTGTTACTACGTAAAATTTAAATGATTATGACATGACAGTGACAGTAGCAGTGACAATAGTAAAATATCATTTATATTTTCTTCTGCAGTTTAAATAAAATGACTAAAATATATTTGTGAGTATAGTAGCAGTCGTAGTAGTACTTATATATTAATATATTTGTATAATATAATTCTACATTTTAGGTATTAAGAAAAGTATGAACAGTTTAATAGGCGTACAAGGAAGTCATGTGGTGTCCACGTCAGATTTTTCTCAAGTGGTGGGCGGTTTTCATTTATTTTCATTATATTTGTTACTTTGTTAACAAATATACTTTTGTTACCTACTTTGTTTTATTTGCATTTATTTCTTTAAATCCCGTCTGACACGATACAAAGTTTTGTACAAAATTTAATATTAAATTTTGATACGAAATATTATGATAAAATTGGTTACGAAAATTTAAATTTCTGTCTGAACAATTTCGTAGCTGCTGCTGCAGTAGCAAATATTCAAAAAATTGCCATTAAAAAGAAAAATTCAAAGAAAAGTAAAATATTCTTACGAAAATGGTTGCTAAGAAGAACTGAAGGACAGGGAATACTAAATATGTTGAACGAAGAACTAAGAATCAAAGATTCTTTAGCATATCGAAATTTTCTAAGGCTTACTAGTGCACAGTTTGACATTTCGTACAAGAAATTAGAACCTGTCCTAAATATTTCGTACAAAAACTTAATATTAAGAGACTTTGTACAAAATTTCATACAAACCGTCTGACAAGATCCAATATATTTCGTATCAAAATTTAATATTAAATTTTGTACAAAACTTTGTATCGTGTCAGACGGGCTTATGTCTAATTAATATTTATTTGTTTTAATTCTTGCTGATGCAATCGGAAGAATTTAAAAATTTTTAACTTACATATTCCAGTTCCGTCCAAACTTTCCAAGGAATCCCAATGTCTAGCATAAACAGCAGCATTATTTTTTAGTAAAACTAAGTCAATATGTCCTTCTGGAATGAAATTTTTGATTTTAAAGTTATTATCCTGTAATAATTTTAACAATTCTGGAATAGGCGGATATGAGTTATACCCCTCATATTTGCGTACAAAATGATTGTCAAGCAATCCATTTAATTTCAGATGTAGAGTATAAGTTCCAAAGTTAATAGAATTTCCAAAATGATTGAATGTGATTTCAAGAGTATTGATGAGATTTGTTTTTGTGTCTGTTATAATACGAGCTTCATATGCAGCTCCAACATTTGGAACAGAGTCGGTGACAGACAGCCGGTATTTTCCAGTAGCATATGTTTTCGGAAATTGACGAATATTTGCTGTTTTAATTGCTTCGGATGCCAATGCTGCTCTGAAAATAACAAATATTAATATTAGTAATAAATAATTAAGCAACTGGAGTCATAGTCATTTTAGAATAAAAATATAAAGGAATGCAGTCAATGGTCAAATTTTTTATTCAAGTCAAAAACCAACGTTTCGCCACCGCTTGTAGTTTCCTAATTTGTTTAAAATAAGAATTTTGTAATATTGAATATATGGTCAAAAATATGACAGTTTTAAAGAATTTTCCCAAAGATAATGAATAAAATATTAAGTACCTAAAATACAATATTTCTGAAGGCCGCTCTAATATAAATTACAAGTTTTAAACCAATTAAAAGCATATTGAACTTTATAAAAGTTACTTATACCACAACAGGTTGAAATAATTTTTAGATTTTTTATGTTTTAAACGACTTGTCTACGTTTTTACCGAATTCCTAGAATACTCTAGATTTTATTTTTTCCATTCCACTCTTTTCCTCACTACTAGGGCTACCTGAAACAAGCCCGAAAATCGTACTTTGTCGCATCCTTGCTATGCAATGTCATTTTGAAGTTGAAAAATACTGTAAAAGTGTTTTCGTTTAATAGAGAAAGGATGGATCTACAGATGTGCCTTTTTAAAATTTTAAAAATTAATTTGTATCATGAGATATAACCGTGTTAAGTTTGCATCAAACAGGAATTTTTTTTCGAATTTTTCAGAATTTTATATTCATGTACAATTTTTTAATCAAAATTTTAAAAAGGCACATCTGTAGATCCATTCTTTTTCTATTAAATCCTCGTTAAAATAAATTTTTATCATTCTTGTACTGGTCACAAAACACTCGCTACGTTAGTACATTTTATGCTGGATTTTAGATAGTAGACGGGCCTCTTAAGTATTAACAGATATACGTCTCCAACGAATTGAATTTCTTAATACTCATTTTAAAATATTATACTGCATCTAAATTCATTTCGTTAGTTACAGCTTAAATATTTTAAATTGTAATGAAATTAAATTAGTATGTTTTTGTTTCTATACTTACAAAGGTTCATAATACTTATTGTATCCAGTAGTACTCTGTATGGAATGCAATGAAGTAAGTACATAATTGGCAAGCTGTTTATCTTCGGGATCGTTTATATCATCAACGTAATTCTGTACGATTGTGTTAAACTGTTCTTCGCTTAAAGGAGAAGACAGCAATAATTCCAATGCAGCTACTCTCACTTCAAATGGCTCTGATTTCTTTTGAACTAAGGGCCAATATATTTCGTATACCTGATCAGCACCATCGTAATAGTTGATCAAATATTTTTTAAATCCATTTAATGCGAAAGATCTTAATTCGCTTAGTTCTGAAGAATTTGTTGTGATGCTATTCATAAAATCAAAATCCAAACATTCGGCCATGTTTACTAATCCAAGCACGTAGACCATTTTTTCTTCATAGCTTTGTCCATCTACCAAAATAAAACTTGATTACATTATAGTAATTAAGGCCGTACTTTACCTTCACACAGGCAGGCAATCATAGTTTACTAATAACTTGATTAATTCTCACTTTTAATATCACATGTGCATTAATTCTTTCCTTAAATTTTTTGAGTGCTATCTAACAACGTCTTAATTAGCTCGAGTGGTACACGAGAACTAATTACGTTGTTGGATTGATGGAATGCACGATAAAAAATTTCCTGGACATGAATGAAGGCACGAGTGCATATTCGGTAAGAAAATCGCAATGACACCGCCACAAAAACAAAAATAATTTTTCAAAAATTCGTAAATTTAAGGGTGGTTTACAAAGAAAACTGGTTTCATTACTGTGAAAGAAACAGAATAATTAATTGGCCTTAGATTAATAAAGATTCAATTTGACTGCATTCCTGTGTACTCTCTTTCTACTAGAATAATTAAAATTAATTTACTATCAAAATTGCATTACGTAAAATGTGCATTGTTAATATACTGGCAAAAAAAAAATTAAACACTTGAAATTCGTAAAAATATCGACTATTTTCAAACTGTCATAACTCGGTGTTTTTTCAATCGCTATCGATGAATCTTCAAGGGCGAGAAACTTTGAAGTGTCTACTTTAAAGTCATGCATGCTAACTTAAGCGCAACCCCCTCCGCCCCTCTCTAGCATTGATGTGCAAAAAAAGAATTTTAATTTTAAAAATGTCCAACTTTGAGGATGTGTACGGAGTTTCAACATTTTTTTTGACTTGATCCACCAAAAGGGCACTAAAATTTGTTCAATTCCCTGTGCAGGATTCAAAGAACGAAGTTCCTACAATGATTTGGCACAAAGTTATGAATTTTTTTTAAAAAAGGTCATTTTTTGTTTTTTCGCACATAACTCAGCCACTTTTCAACCAAATTAGACGATTTTTTAGGGGGAAAAACCCATAGTGGCTCTACTTTAAGGGGGTAAACTCAGATTAGAATGATCTCTTTTCGTACCCTTCAAAACCCGAACAAAAAAACACGTTTTTGGGCAAAAACACGTCCAACTTTGGCCATGATCCACAGAAAAGGTATTGAAATTCGTTCA